>CM045559.1:5017441-5043158 GCA_024721245.1 Mitragyna speciosa
CATTTACATGGAGAAGTAATTACTGTAATTATTCACCTTTGTGCAAATGGATGCTTATAAGGCCCGCATCAAATCAATCCTTGATAGTTAAGGGGACTTAATACTACCCATCAGGATATTCAAACGCCCCCTTGACTTGTATTGCCCTTCAACATGCTCTAATATACTTCTCATAATGTTTATATTTTGATTCTTTCTAGAATTTTAACTGTCACAGTGATTTTGGTGAACATTCCAGGTTAAACAAGTTGGCTATATTCATTTGATGTCATCCAACGTGCACCTCTGAGCTCTCTGTATGCAATTCTTGACTATGCATAGCCTGGTTTAATTGCTGCAGTATTTTTCTTTAATGTAAGTGCACCTCATCTATTATTATCTCAATCCTATCCAGTCAAATTTATTTCTTTCTCACTTTCACCCAACCTAGTTCAATGTTGATGGGAATGTTAGATGATGGAATTGTGGTACCAATCTGATGAGAAGAAAATGTCAGCTCCAACTGTGTATCCCCCCTCTTTCTCCTACCCCCAAGTTAGTTTATTTTCTCTATAATGTTTAGGATTTTCCTTGATTCAGTTTGTATTTATTTTGTAATTAAGTTGTGTTTAAGGTACTTTTGTTGTTATTTTTATGAATGCATAGTCTTGGTTTTTAAACACTTTTCTTAGTTTTTTCTCTCCTCATTGGTTGATGTGCATTTTAGGGCCTTGAATTTATCAAATCATTTAAATGTGTGAGAAAGTTTTCATTGCTTTGGTCTTTTAATCATTACTAAATCTATTACTTCTTGTGGTTTTGTTTTTGGAGTGTCATTGGAGAACAAAGAGCGAGAGGTACTTAATTTAGTAGAGTTAATGTTATTAAAGGTTAGATTGGAAAAAGTTGGTACTTAATCTTGATGCTTGTAAGTCGGGGCAGTACAATCATCTGTTTGCCAATGGTTAAATCTCCAGGAATATTGTTTGGATTGATTTTGAGTTTTTACATTTTGTTTAATGACTTTGTGGTTTGATGTTCCTTTTGTCTTGTTCACTTTTTTGTTCTGCATTTGCTTACTGTGCTTCTTTTGGTTCAATCCAAAAATGGAAGCTAGGAAGAGTTAAATTTTGTGTTTTGAATTGTCTATGCCCCAATTTCCATTTTATTGTCCAGAAGATTCTTAGCAAAATATTGAAGTGTTCAAAGTTTATTATGCCTCTATTTCAATATTCTTATCTGTGTCCCCTTGATCCAAGGATGATGGTCAAGTATAAAACTGTAGATCCAAGTTAAGCCTATCCAATGTTCATAAATAGCTTTCTCTTCAATTTTTGTTACTATTGTAAGATTATTACCATAATTATAGCTGTTGCGTTTCTCTGTAATGTGGGATGATGTTATGATTTAAGGCCTACAAAAGGAATGTGAAAAATGACGGGCATACAATTCAAAGATGTATTTCATCAGTTATGAAAAATTTAGTTTTCGAAGTGGTCAAACACTTTATTTTTGGTTCTTTTATGCTTCTATAGGCCTTTCGCATAATGCTTGATACTAATGGTGATCCACCTGGCCAAGCCTTAGTTGAAGAACTTGGCACACAGATTAGGAAGAGAAAGGTTTATGTCTAATTTCCTACTCAGAGTATTCTCGGGAACATTGTAGAGAATTTTTCTTTTTCATTTGAGTTCTTGGTTGCATACCTGTAAATAACTCCTCTCACAAATTTCTGGCTATTTTGTTTATGAATTGCTTCAATAAATTCCTCTCTCGTAAATTATAATTTGTGTTTTTTTATTATTACTGATGCATATGATATTTTTCTTAAAATGCAGTACAATGCTATTAAATGGTCATGAGTAGATTTAGAAATGTTGGCTTTTGGATGGGAACATGAAGGTGCCTTCAGTTTGAAGGTATTGCAGCTTTCCATTTACTTTTTACCTAAAATCTAGTACTTTCTTTTGAATTTAGGATGGATAATGGCTATTTGATACTTGAATTGATGGTGAAATTTATAAATATTATGATTGATGTATGTTTTTATGGATTTACATATATTACGAATGACTATATATGTATGTATATTACGCATTTATCACTATTCATTGTCGCATTAGTCGAGATATGATTTTTTGGCGTGCTAGTTGCAAATGTGTTGGAAACAAGTTTTTGGCAATATTAAAATCTAGTTTTTTAAACAAAGCTTGGTGACAACATTTGGAAGGTTGTCACTTTTACCTAGTGACAAGAAAGCAAGTCATCATTGTTGAGTTGTTATTTGTGACGACCTTTTGCAATATCTATAGCAAAACTAAAGCAAATGAGTGACAAGGAAAGTTGTCACAAATTGTTAATACTTAGTGACAACTTATTTGTTGTCACTGAAACAATGCTTATGTGATGATATTAATAGTCATCACAGATGAAAGAGGACTTTAGTGATGACTTTTTTGCTATCACTAAATATTGTACTTCTGTGATGACAGTTACTGTCATCACAGATGAATAGGAGTTTAGTGACAAGCACAAGTCGTCAAAGTTGAATAATACTTGTGACTACTTTTGTTATATTTGTGACAAAATTACATGTGAATTAGTGACAAGATGAGTCGTCATAAATTGCTAATATTTAGTGGCGACTTTTTTGTCATCACTAAATACCATGCATTGTGAACGACTTTCAATTGTTGTCACATTGAAGCATTAGTGACGACCTTGTGACGACAGAAAATGTCATCACTATCTTATAGTGAAAAATTTTTTATTTTTAGTGATGACTTTTTGTGGTCACAAAACATGATTTTCTTGTAGTTGATAAGGTTTAGTGAAGCTTGTTACTTCTACCATATTTATGATTGAGATAAATTTATCAACAAATCAATACTCTCGGGTATAAGGTACCAGATGTGATCTTATATTTGTACAAATATGCAATGTCTTAAGAATAGTAGATTATTGACAAAGGAAAAGTTGAACTACATGTAGGGAATGGAGCAAGATTTGTTGCATTAGCCGTATGTATTTATACATTTTCTTTGCCAACTGGCTTATTTTAGAATTAAAGAATTGTTAATATATTACAGTGCTTACAAAGAGCATAATATCTATATCTGCATTAGATGTGGACGGACTTACCATTGTTTAAAAGAATAATTGTTGTTCTTCACGTGATGTCGCTCAATATAGTGCTAATTCATTTAACAATAGTTTGTAGATTCTAGACCTAATTTGATATTTAGAAACAATCTTATCATTGGCATTGTAGACTTCGTCATGTGAATAGGAAATGCATTTCTAAATTATATAAAGATGGATATTTGGACTCATTTGATTATGAATCGTTTCAAACATTGAGTTTTATTTACTTGGAAAGATGAGCAAGACATCTTTTTACTGAAAAAGTAAACATGCTAGTGATCTTATTGAGCTTTTACACGTTGATGTTTGTGACCTAATGCCAATCGCTGCTAGGTAGTTTTGCATACTTCATCACTTTCATGAATAACCATTTTAGGTATGGTTATGTGTATCTTATGAAACGCAAATTTAAGGACCTGTGAAAAGTTTAAGGCTTTTAGAGTTGAAGTAGAGAAACAATTTGGCAAGACCATTAAAACACTAAAATCTGATCGAAGTAGAAAATATTTAAGGTAAGCGTTTCAAAAATATCTAGAGGAAAACGAGATTTTTCTTCAATGGACTCCACCATACACACAATTGAATGGTGTGTCTAAGAGAAGAAACTGTACCATATTGGATACGATACATTTCATGATGGGTCATAAATACTCCCAATCCTTGTTTTGGGAATTTGCCTTAAAAATGTCTCCTATGCATTCAAACATATTCCAACAAAAGCTGTTGATTTCACACCTTATGAGATATAGTTTGGTAAGAAACAAATTTTTAGTCACGTAAGAATTTGGGGATGTTCACATCAAGACAAGTTTGAAACTAAATTTGACATATGTTTGTTTGTGGGTATATCATAAAGAATATCTAGGATACTACTTTTACAATTCCCTTGGGCAAAAAGTGTTTGTCTCAAGACATGCTATTTTTCTATAAAAAGAGTTATTTTTGAAATATGTAGTGGAGCAAAATAAAACTTGAAGAAATTCAAGAGCCACAAACTAACAAAGATCAATAGTTGGAACATAAGTTTACACCACATCTTGATAAGGTGCAGTTAGAGCTTCAAATTACACAAGATCTTCATAGATCTAGTAGAGTATGTCATACTCCTAAGAGAAATAGATTTCTTGAAAATAAAACAATGATATGCTAGTCATAATAGATAACAATCTTACTTACTACGAAGAGAATATGTCTAATGTAGACTCCTAGATGTGGCTTGAAGCCATAAAATTCAAAGTGATTCCATGTATGATAATGAGGCATAGACTTTGGTCGAACCACCTGAAGGGCAAAACTTATAGGGTACAAGTGAGTTTCTAAGAGAAAAATCGACATGAATAGGAAACTAGTAACTTATAAAGCAAGGTTGGTGGCAAAAATTTACAAATACAGGCAAGAAGTTGACTTTGAAGAACTTTTTTTCATCGGTAGCCATGCTTAAATTAATTAGGATCTTGCTTGCCATGACTGTATACTATCACTATGACATATAGCAAATGGATGTAAAGAATGCATTCCTTAATGGCAATTGACAAAAGGATGTGTAAAAAATACAATCAGAAAGCTTTACTTCTATTGATAGTCATAAGATATACATGCTCCAAAACTCCATCAATGGAGTCAAGCAATCGCCAAGGATTTAGAATATTTTATTCAATGAAATGATCAAAGAGTTTGGTTTTCTCAAAAATAAAGACAAATATTCTATATATAAAAAGGTTAGTAGGAGTACTATAGTTTCCTTGATACTTTATAAGAATGACATATTGTTGATGGAAACTAGCATACCAATGCCTTATATGGTAAAAGGTATGGTTGTCTAAGAAATTCTCCATGAAATATTTAGGAGATGCAATCTATATTTTGGGAATTAAGACCTATAGAGATAGATCTATGAGATTGCTTGGTCTCTCTTAATCTACGTACATAGACAAGATGCTAAAGAAGGTTTAGCATGGAGCAATAAAAGAAGGGGTTCTTATCTATGTAACATGAGATTATTTTTTTGAGAAACAGGTGTCCTAAGGCATTTGTCAAGATTAGAACATGTTAAAAATCCTTTATGCGACTACAATAGGATCAATAATGTGTACTATGCTATGTATGAGATTCGATCACTCCTATGCTTTAAGTGCTATGGGCAGATATTAAGCTATTCCTAGTAAATGTCATTGGATATCTGTTAAGAATATCCTAAAGTACTTAAAAATAACTAACAGATTATTCTTGGTTTATGGAGGTCACACTTTAGAAGAGTATGGGTTTACAGATGCGAACATTTAGTCCTTTAATAACGATATTAGGTCGCTTTCTCAATTCATGTTCACATTGAGTAGTGGTGTTGCTAGCTAGAAGAGTTCTGAACTAGATACTACAACATATTTTACATCAAAGACCAATACTTTATAGCTTTAAAAGTTGAGTAAAATCTAGAAGCTTATTATTGAAATTAAGGTCCCATCTAGAAGCTTATTATTGAACTTAAGGTCTCATCTAGATGGTCCAAACAAGTATTGTGATTGTGCCATTTATTTAAGAAAATAATTGGTGGAAACAATGTAAAGACAGAAAAGATTCCATGTAGTTGATTCACTAACTAAACGGTTGTCCTAACAGAAACGTGATAGTTATGTATATTTATTTAGTATAAAGTATATGAATGATTGGTTTTAATCAAAGTGGGAAAGCAACTTATAATTTCACAAACTATTGTGTTTGGTTTTTATTTATGCAATAATGATAATATGACACTTTATCATTTTAAATTTATCTATTTTCTTAATGATAATGTCCTTAGAATAATATTTATTATTCTTAAAGTATTTGTAATTATACTATTAATAATATAAAGGACATTGCGAATGCGGATAGATTGACATATATGCTGATATATGGGTTCATTGTTGGAGATTTCTATAAGGTTAACTATTTGAGTGCTAATGAAATAATCTCCATGTGACAATAATGTAAGTGATCCTTTAACTTATCTGGATTAGATATGCATAGTTTTAATATCATTCAAAGGAATAAACATTGTTCTGTTTCAATCGATTGTATTACTTATGGTACTAGTTCATTAATCAATGGTTTATATATTTTTGATGAAGATAAGCCCATTCTCAAAACTGATACCAAAAGGCAAAAATTTAATATTGTAGAATAATCATACGTTTGGTATTGTATACTTGGTTATGTGAATGAGAAATGCATCTCCAAATTACAGAATGATGGACACTTAGGCTTATTTGATTATGAATCGTTTGAGACATACGAGTCTTATTTGCTTGACAAAATGGCCAAGTTACCTTTTATCAGAAAGTTAAATGTGCTACTAATTTTTCTTAGGCTTATATATACTGATGTTTATGACCCAATATTAAAAATTCATACTCTACCGTCCAACACCATATGAATAAGCAAGAATTAGTATATCCATATTCAACGAAGTTGTTGTTAAATTAACTGCTACTATATCATTTATTTTTTGGGATTTTTTTTATTAATTTCATAACCCAAAAATGAATTATTTATGCAATATTTAACATTCTTTATACTTTTTCTTTGTATTTATATTGAACTTTATATAAAGTAATCTTTATTATCTAACTAACTGATTTATAATTTTTGTTTAATTTCTAATATATTGTTGATTTATTTGCCTTAATTACATTGTACCACGTACACTGCAAGGGTTTCAATACTAGTGCATGAGAATAAATAGACTATGTATATATCCTTCTTAGTTATTTCTGGTGCTTAGCAAAGATTGCCAAAATTAAGGTGATATTATTTTGCCTTTATCCTTATATTTTTAGTAAAGAGGTATATCTCAATTATAATTATCAAAATTTGAGCTACCATATATTCCTCTTCTTAATTTTAGGTAAGGACTGGTAAAATTTGTAGCAAATATTGTGTTGTTCCATTTTTATTCATGGTAGAAAGGTATATTTTAGTCAATATTCCCTAAATTAAGGAGTTAGAATCTTGTTGTTTCCTTTATTTTATTTGTAGTATAATTTAAATTCTAGTAGTATATTAGGTTAAGAACTATATTAATTAAGGAAAGTACGTGTAATCTAATAATTAATAAGAATTAATAAATTATTAGAAGGGGGAGAGATATATTTTTGTTAAAATGCTTTAAATTAAGTAGTTAAAATAACATTGTTTGCTTTTCATTTATGATATAATTCAAATTTTAGCAGTATATTAGGTTATGAATTATGTCAATTTAGTAAAATATGTTAAATTAAACAATTAATTAAAATTAGTAAATGTCATGTATTTATGTCCAGTTATAATTTATAAGTCATTTTTAACTTCTTAAAAAATTCCGAAAACTAGAAAAATAGAATGGAGAGTTGGAGTTTTCTCTGAAAGCTTTAGGCTGATAACACTATCATCAATATATAATATATAGATTCTTTACCTATTGATCACCAATGTAATTTTGCCTTGAGATAGTGCAAATCTTTTTCTCATTATATGCTACTGATTATGCTTGGATTAGGCTCTTGCAATGGCCGAGGCCTTCTATTTTCCTTATTAATTAGTAACCGCCTAAATGAGCATCAAATATCATATTAATCATATTTCATACTAGTATCAAACCTGTGCTACGCATGCTTGTTGTTTAAACAAAATAATGAAAAAAATAGAATAAATGTAATTTAGTAACAATATTTTTTAGCTTATGATGCTTCATATGAAGTATACGCAATCCCAAAAGAAGTATATTGAAAAATTTCACAAAAGCAATAACAAGGGAATTTTTATCTAATAATGAAACTACTATACACCTCTAGCATTCATAAACAGAAAGCTCGTTTCTATCTCTAAAATGTGATGTAATGTTCATTTTTGTTAAAAAAAATACATTGTTGTATATAAACTATCATGGGGAAAAGGTTTTTGGGTTTATCTGTTGATTTAAGTTTTTGCAGATTGTTAGATTTAAGCCAATTTCAAGTTACCTATTGTTGTAAATTCAAGTCTACTTGTTAAATTCAAGTTACATTCTTGGGTTCATCTATTAATTCAAGTATAAATTTTTGAATTCAATGTTTATCCACTGGTCTTTGGGCTTCTTGTTTTTATAATAGGCTTTTGCAAGTTAAATATAAAAGAAAACAGAATAATTTTTAACAATAATAATCATAACAATGCACGATCTTAGCTCAATTACTGAATATCTGACTTATAAATTTAAGTTAAAAATTTTGAATATAGAATGGAAAATAGGGGACTGTATGGATGACTTAGGTCGAAACTAGCATTAGCAATATATAATATATAGATTATAATTACTTTTTAGTCATCAATTACAAGCTTAAAAGCGACTTATAATAATCAGATGCAAAGTCTTCCCCAAAGTCGCTTCCTTTGACAATTTGCAGCCGGGCATTTAATTCGCCTCGTTAGATTTGGTTTAGTTTTTTCCGTTTACATGAGTTTAGAATTTTATTGGATTTGGTTTAATCGTTATAAATGAACTTTTATCCATGTAAGCTCAGTCACTTAATTTGTTTATATAAACTTCATGTTTATGTTGAGTTTTGGCCAATTTTAAAATATCAACAAACACCAATGCCTATTAAAACTTGATTTGATTTTAGTTGACAAACCAATTTTGATTTAACCTCTTCTCCAATAAGATAGAACGGAGAGCTTTGCTGATATTATATACATTTGCATTGCACAAGATAAAAGATGAGTTCAATGTATTATTCTTTTTCCAAGTTAACAAATATTTCTCTACCGTTGTCTAAAATTCAGGCGTAGTTGATACTTTTATAGTTTTAAATACTGAGTCTCCGTTACTTTTTGTTATTTATCACGTACTTTTATAGAAAAATATATAAAAATTAAATTTTAAATTGACTATAAAAGTTTCCTGTGCTCTCAGACTTTAGCTTTGATAAAAAAAATTGCGGAAGTTGAAAGCACTTTAATCTGCGTTTACCTATAAATAACTTTCTTCTTCCCTAATTATTACTCGAGGAATCTCAGCTCTTTTAAAATTTAGAGCTGTCTTTCTTTTCAGATGGGATTTTCAATCCTAAAGTATGTAACATGCTTTGTTAGGAAACTTTTATTTTGTTTTTTTTTTAATGTTTTCTTTTGAAGAATTCCTTAAATATTTAATTCAAACACCTTTTTATTTAACAAACATCACACCTTGAAATGTTCTGCAATATTATTTTTCTAAAGAACTCTTTTAACAAACGCAATCCAAGCATTCTACTTTAGCAAAGAAGTAGATTCCAAATATGTTTGGTTGTCAATTGAATGGGAGTAAATAATATATCTCTAAAGTTATTGTTGTTCAATCCATTTCTCAAATAAATAATTTTCTACTAAAAAAGATTTTTTTAGCCAAAAAAAAATTTACCATAATTTTTTTTGTTTCGTTTATTGTCAACATTAAGGTTGTTAACTTCTTTTTCCTTTCCTCTTACAAGCCGTAAACATTCAGTTAGGGAAAAGTGGTTAAAGAAATAAAGACCGACAAATTAAGCACCATTTATATATATGCCTTCAAAATATCTTCTCTTGACACATAAAGAAAGACAGTTTCTTATTTATTATACATTAAAACTTGCGGTGATTTTAACAGAAATGTCTTTTTCTCAAAGTGTGATTTGCTTCCTTAAGCGGATTGTCATTTGCTCATAGTTTTATTCACGCATTGGTAATTTTAATTACCGAAAAGTAGAAGCCTTTTTTTTGTTTGACCCAGAAATTGCAAAAGTCGTCTTGGACTACAATTCACAGCTTTCCAATTACTCCCTCTGTCTTATAAAGATAGGCTCATTTTTTTTTTTTTTTTGTCTGTCCTAAATTATAGACTTATTTTCTTTTTAAAAGAGTAGTTAGTTTGTTATTTTACTAACATATCTATATTTAATGCATATTAAAAAAAATAAAGTACTTAAAATTCAAAAATAATATAGTAATATATGTTTTTTATTTTAAATGAATGATCTAATATTAATAAAAAGTATTTGAGAAAAATATGAATAAAAAATAATTGTTATAACTGCATTAACTATATTTCTTAATTTGTTTAAAAAAAGAAATAAATCTATATGAGAGGCAGAGTGGCTTCTTTGGCAGGTTCAAGGCATCTTTTTCTTTCAAAATCATGGAACGTGTCGCGGTTTGGCATCGTCATGTGGTTTCCTCGAAGGCGAAAACTTCTTAGTTAGTCCAATCTACCGAAGACCCTTTTGGGTGGATTTTTTGAAAACTTCCTCTAAATTTCAAGACAAGGGTAGCACGAATGGTTTATTTTTTCCAGAAGTTCGGATTGCATCTGACGTTTTCCAAAGTAGGTATTCTTTAAACATTCAAAGATACTAATAACTAATCATATCAATTAACTTGCCCTAAGGGACAGGGAATGGTCATCAAAATTCATCACTTAACATGAAAGTGGTTAAAAGTTTTCCCAAAAGCAAACAACTTCCAGCTTGCCTCCCATTCAATCCCACTGCTCATGAACTCAGCATTATTCTGTTGAAATATAGCCATCACCAATTATTCCATTTCAATCGTACTGCTCGTGAGCTCAAATTTGCTTTGTTGAAAAATGGCTATCACCAACTATTATTCCATTCAAAATACAACACTAAAAATAGACTGCAAGAAGTGCATTACCAAACGTAGAGTTTTAGGACACTAAAAATTGATGGTTCAAGCTCGTTCAGATTATCCATGCACAGGTTCAGATGAAGTAGCCTTTTTTTTTTTTTTTGAAAAAAAAAAATCGGACATCTTCCTTAATACTTTTCTATCTCACAAACAATTTTACTAAAAAAAAACTGGAATAATATTTTTTTTGAAAATCTTCCCAAAAAACATCATCTAGACAGAGTCTTAATTCCTTGGCCAAAGAAAAAGAAAGTGAAAAAAAAAATCGGTTAGAAAAAAATGGATATACATGAATTTTTTCTGCAACTAAAGCTATGGAGAAGAGACATGTGATTAATATGAATTTTAAGCTGTCAACAAAATTACATATGCTCTTATATCTTTTAAACAATTCTTGATTATAAGCATGAAAAGGAAGAAATACTGAATAGGAAAAAATATGTATACATATATATTTGAAAAGTTAACAGAAAATCTTATGGAACATAAATCCCGTTACTTCGTACGTTCAAGTTTCAAGCATTGTTGTAAATCATAGTCACGGGAGCAAAGGCAGCCTACCCAACAATGCCTACAATTCAAGCATTGTTGGGTAGGATTAGGCTTCTTTTCCAAGTTCAAGGCAGTTTCTTCCTCGTTCAATCAATTTACTTTTCTATCAGTCTTGCCAAATCATCAATTTGAAGCCTTCCACTTAATTTCATTTTTATCCTATTTTCTTCTTCGTTTTCATTTTTACACACAAGGCTTCAGTAATTTCACTGTATCATTCATATCGTTAGTCTAAAAGGTCGGTGATTAATCATTTATGCGCATAAACTTTAAAGATTCCTTAACGTCAAAAGGGGAAAAAAAAAAAAAAAGATTGCACAAGAAATTTACATTGTATAATGTACAAAAAGCCATAAAGCCTAAATATATCTGATTTAATAGCAAGTTAAGTTTTAAAATGTGTAGTTACTCTCAAAAGTTTTATGTAAAAATTTTCTTTATTTTGTTTCTTCCCTCAAACTCATGTTGCTGTCTAGCTTCTTCTTTGTAATTTCCCCAGCTTTGTTTTTATCTTCTTCTTCATTTTCCTTGTGTTTTCTCCTTAACATTCAGACGCGGCTTTTGCAGTGATTCAGGAGTACTCTCGTGTCATAATTATCAGAGCATGACACAACTTTATAAGGTGAATGTCATTGTGCCTCCATTTGTGTTAAAGCAAGTAAACTGTACTTGTGTAAGGTATTTTATTGTCACGCCCCTGAACGAAGGTCAAGAACATGACAATGCAACATACTCATGTTTAAGCATAAATATGTAAGGCTAAATACACAAATCTAAAAATAATCAATAAGATTTACTTTTCAAAATCCAATACTTAAATTCTGATCTAAAAATTATCATAAGCAAACTCCTGACAATCCAAAAAATTAAACTAAACAACTTAAGAAGAGTTTCACAAATTCAAATTAAATATTCTATTGAGTTACTAGCACACTCCCCAAATGCGCCACTCCTCATGCTGACTTTACTTCCTCTAAAAAAAATATATAATAATGGGGTGAGTAAATATATTCACTAATTAGATCAACCTAACTTGTGGATCAAACATAACAAAATATTTTAACATAAAACAAATTTTCATAATAAAATTCATATTCAAAATCAAACAATTTCAATCACATCCTTTTTTGTTTTTATGGCTGTATATACAAATTCACACTCACATTCACAGGATTCCGAGTCCACATAATTGCCACAATTAACCCCCTGAGGCAAGTCCAATCCCAAATAACATAAATCGTTTGATTCAAGATTCAATAGTCATTTATACTCAAATCAAAACACATGCTTTTTTCATAATTAGAAAATAAAGTTTTATTTAGAAAATAGAAGGAACACGAAGCAAATATTGAAAATCCACTTTCAAACAATCCAATTGGTGTTTAATCTCATAGAAAGGTATCACCACTTGCCTGACACTCCAAAACACAATAATTCCACCAATATGCTCAATGACTTAAAATTACACATTAACACAAATAAAGAAATTATACCTTTATTAAGTATACAGTGCATGATCTCCTTAATCTCTCTCCACACTCAATTACCCTTGGGTATGGCTAAAATCCCAAAGAAATAATTAAAAGTCAGTTTTTGAATTTTCTATAGTTTTTCAATATCTAAATAAGACTTAAAATATTTTTTTTGAAAACTATGAAGGGAGATGACATACACTATCACCTAAAACAAGTTTTTTTATCACATTTATTATAATTTTTACAAGACAAAAATATTGTAAATATAAAGCTCACCCCCCAAAATACACTAAAAATAAGGGTATTTGATTTATTCTTAAAATTATAGTTTCTGAAAAAATTACAGTAAAAGTATAAATACACAGAGAATGAAAAATAGATATTTTACACAAAATTTGGTAACAATCGAAATTACCGGTGGTTCACACTCTCCCTCACTTTCCTCAGTTTGCGACTGGGTTTCCTAAACCTAGATCTTCATAATCTGGAAATTTTTCATATTTCAAGTTTTCAACGAGCCAACTTCATGGCTTGGGTTCCTTCTCTATAGATGGGCTATAGATATGGCCAAATGAATGATCTCATATCACTCAAATTCAAGAGTCATCGCTAACCACTACAGGTTAGGAAGATTCTAGCATTGAAATTTGACCTATCAACCATGTTTAAAATCTAGGATTCTAAATTTTGAAAATTGATTTCTTAGCCAAATTGAAATTCATAAAATGAGTTAGACTCGTGGTAGAAAAAAGTATCTTTTGGCACTACTACTACTACTGCTATTACTACTACTACTACTACTACTACTCCTAATAATAATAATAATAATAATAATAATAATAATAATAATAATAATATATTATTGTTATTATTTTTATTATTATGGCAGTTATGAAATTTATTATAATTCTTCATTTATGTAATGAAAATGTAACGGAAAAACCAACAAACAATTCTATAATATTTGTACTCCAAATACAACAACTAAATATTTTAAATAAGTTTCAACTTTCAAGAAGGACAAGTCCACACTTGTATATTCACAGGAACAAGAAAAGGACATGGTGCGTAAACCCATAATAATGCAGGAATGCTACATTTCATTAAAAGGTTATTGATAATTGACGTGTGAATGTGTTGAAAAGACTTTTGAGAAGCAAGAGTTCATCCCGGTTCTACTTACCAAATTAGAGCCCAAAAAACCGACACTATTTTGTTGATAAATACTTAGTTGAAGGTTTAGCGTGTTATGAAAATGTAACCAGCAAATCTTTCGCTCAAAATACAACTACCAGAGAGAAGCCCTTGTTTTTTTTTTTTTTTTAGAGCAAACGAGGGACTCAAAATGGCTGCAACTGTTCTACATTTTGTTTTAGATCAGCTTTCAACCTTTGTCCGTGAAGAAGGAAGACTCTTGGGAGGTCTTCGACAAGAGGTCCAACTCCTCGTTGATGAGTTGGGACATATGCGAGCATTCCTGAAAGTGGCTGAAGCCAAAGATGAAGATGATCCCAGGCTCCAAGAATGGGTCAAGCAAGTAAGGGAAGTTGCTTATGACACTGAAGATGTTCTCGATGAATTTGTATTTCAATTTGCTCGCCGAGGATCGCAAGGATTCTGTGGCTCTGTTCAGAAAATTTTCAACTCAATAAAGAGTTTCCGTGCTCGCCATCGGGTTGCTAGTGAAATACAAAGCATCAAGACCAGAATAAAAAGTATCTCGGAAGGGCATCAAAGGTACCAATTTGAATATGGTATCTCTGACCGAGCCTCGGGATCCCCAGTTTCTGTGAACAACAACGCATGGCGCTACAGCAGAGATGATGCACTTCTTGTGGACGAAACTAGATTGGTAGGCATTGACAAACCCAAGCAACAGCTCATTTCTCAACTCCTCGAAGGCGATTCCCAGTTGAAAGTTATTTCAATAGTCGGTATGGGAGGACTCGGGAAGACCACCCTTATGAAAAAGGTCCATGAAGATGCAGACGTTAGAAGACATTTCCCAATTCGTGCATGGGTAACTGTCTCTCAAACATTTGATTTTCAAGATCTCTTGAAAAGATTAATTCGTCAATTACATGCAGAAGTCAAAAAACCAGTCCCCCAATCAATCGACTCCATGACAACTTTGAGCTGAAAGCATTTGTCAAAGATTTTCTCCAGCAAGGGAGGTATGCAATTGCCTTTGATGACGTATGGGATGAGGAATTTTGGAATGCAATCAAATTTGCACTACCTGAGAACAGCTATGGGAACCGTGTGTTGCTAACAACACGAATTGCCGATGTAGCATCAATTTCTTGCATAGAAACTCAGAGTTATGTCCACAAGATGCAATCATTATCTTTTGATGAGTCATGGACACTATTTTGTAACAAGACATTTGAAGACAAATCTTGTCCTGCTCATCTAAGGGATGTTGCACAAGCCATACTAAGTAAATGTAAGGGTTTGCCTTTAGCGATTGTTGCTATTAGTGGGCTTTTGGCTAGGAAGGGGGTGAGCAAAATAGATGAATGGGAGATCATTCGACGCAATCTTGGGGTTGAATTAGAAGGTGCTGGTAAACTGGATAGAGTTAAAAAGATACTGTGTCTCAGTTATAATGATCTGCCTTCACATCTGAAAATGTGTCTGTTGTATATAAGTATATATCCAGAGGATTACAAAATATTTTGCTCTGAACTAATTGCATTATGGATTGCTGAAAGATTTGTCGTAGGGAGAGAAGGAATGACTATTGAAGATACAGCTTGGGATTATTTCAGAGAACTTGTAGATCGAAGCCTAATTCAAGTGACTGGGATAGTCTATGAACGAATCCCCAACAGTTGTCATATCCATGACCTTTTACGTGAAGTTATCTTTTCCATGTCCAAGAAGCAAAACATGGTGACTATAAGTGCTGGACTGCACACAAGGTGGCCAAACAAGGTACGACGTCTAGTAATTCATAATTGCTTTGGTAATAATCCCCAGCAAAGCCTTTGCTTTAAACATCTTCGATCTTTAATTACATTTCAATCCAAAGAGTCACCATCTAAAACATTGTTATTTGAGATTCTATCTAGTAGGTTATTAAGGGTTTTGGATTTGAAGGGGTATGCGCAGTTGGAGGAAATCCCAAATGAAATTTTCAACTTGTTTCATCTCAAGTACTTGTCCCTAATGGGAACAAGAGTTAAAACAATTCCGAAATCCATAGGCAAGCTTCAAAATTTAGAGCACTTGAATTTGGGTGAAACTGAAGTCAAAGAATTGCCCATGGAAATCCTAAAGCTACAAAAGCTTCGTCATCTCTGGGTATATCAACGAGTTGGTTCAGTAGATGAGGATTACGGATTTTATGGATTCAAAGCTCCGTCAAAAATGGGAGAGTTTCTCACCCTAAATTCATTAGGATTCATAGATGCAGGAGCAACAAGAGAAAATGATGAAACAAGTGCAATAGTTAAAGAGATAGGAAAGCTAACCCAATTAAGAGATTTAGCAATTACGAATCTAAGACGAGAAGACGGAAGGAAGCTTTGCTTTTCCCTTGAGAAGGTGACCAATCTTCAGTATTTATATTTGTATTCTGTAGGAAAAGATGGGTTAATTGATCTGAATTATTCTCTTTCTTCATCATCTCTTCAATCACTTCGTATGCTAAGATTGTGGGGTCACTTGGATAAGATGCCACAGTGGATAGTGTGTCTTCAAAGCTTGGAAAGAATAGATTTACATTGGAGCTGGTTGAGTGAAGATCCTCTTGAATCCCTTCAATGTTTGCCCAATTTGGTCCAACTTTATATGAGACAAGCTTACCAAGGAGAAGGGTTGTGTTTCAAGGCTGGAGGGTTCTTGAAGCTTAAGGAGTTGTACCTAATAGAATGGAAAGGATTGAGATGGATGAGCGTGGAGGAAGGTGCAATGCCTCGTCTCCAACAACTATTTCTAGAGGACCTTCCGTTACTGGTGGAGCTACCGTTGGGTATTCCACACTTGAGACAACTCCAAAAGCTAGAGTTGACTGATATGAGTACCCAACTGATAAAGAAATTGGAGAATCAGGGGAGTGAAGATTATCAACAAATTGCACACATTCCTCAAGTTGTTATTGCTACCTAGACAGATGGGGATTAGAGAGAGCTGCAACTATGGGGGAAGTAGAAAATGTAAGCCTCTTGTTTGTCATTTTCCTGGCAGCATTTTTCTCTTTTGGGAGATCCAAAGGAAAGTTCATGAATCATGAGTTATCTTTTCCTATTATATTTGTTGCATTGAGTTTGATCTAAATAATGTATCAGAGTTGGATAACATGTTTTTCTTTTATTCGTGAAATGACAATGTTACATTATTATTCTTTCTCAATGGCACGAGCTAAAACAAATTACCATTCCTCTTGATATCTGTATACCTTTTGTTTTTAATTCAGCAAATGAGATTGTAGTTAAAATATAACCATACTAGTATGTTTATTCATACAATCATAATTATAAGAATTTAATTTAGCAGCTTAATAAATTGAGAAACAACTCGTACAACCAATGGTGCTTGTTTCTTCTTATATAACCAAAATCCTGTATCAAAATTTTTTTTTTCCAAGTGCGAGTAGTTACCAATTTTCATTTCGTCAAAAAATGGGAGTGACCATGGATCACTTTTCTAGCAAGTAAGGTGACATTTTGGATTTAAAAATTATGGCCAGTTCCTTCAATTCGCTTAGGCATCATTGTTTATTAACTATTTGAAAGAAAGGACTAAAAAAATTGCATTTCTTGACTAGTTATACGAAGCTTTTGCTTTCATTCACTCATAATATCGCGGCAAATCATATGATTCTTTCTCAAACAATTTTCACACAGCATTAACTTGGATTCGATTGTTTTATTTCTAAAGTTACCTATAAATTTTAGGTAATTAGGTAAATCCTCTTTCCGTAGCTTCTCTTAATTCTAGTAAGTAGAATTGATAGAGTTGCGTATTCTCAAGATTTTCGTAAACAGCATCAATGACACCAAGGCTCTGTTTAGTTTCCTCTTAGAACTAGAATTGCGAGATTAACACAAAACTGCATTTCTATAGAATACAGTTTCAATTCTACTCGCATTCCAATTCAAGAACAAACACATCCTAATTTGTCTAGCTATACACGAAAATTACAAGGATTTCTGATAATGTGGACGCAAAAAACTCAAGCAGATTAGGTTTATGCTGGCAGTCACAAACAAATGCCTACAAAACAAGTAATTTGGCCATGTAATGGTTAATGTTCAATTTTTACTTTGTCAAAAGCCCCTCGAAAAATAAAAAAAATATTGTAGTACGGAAGATAAACGAAATATATGAATGTATCATCTTTTTTGTCTTCATTCTCTTGTTATATTTATTTCCTTGACAATCTACTTTTTCTTTCACCATGGGAGAGTATTTGTTTATTTCCTTTTAATCAAAATCTGGGAAAAGTATCGGATCATTTATGGAACACATCAACATTTATTAATTAAGCATTTAAAAAAAGTTCAGAAAGTACATTGTTTCGCTTAAATTTGAAATCTCTACTTGCTTTTGCATATGTTACTGTGATTTTTGGGATAGCAATAGAGCAATAACTATGCGGATCCAAACTAAAACATTGGGAGCTAACATGACAAAGAACACAATTTGACAAGCAAACTTCTAAAATATTAAAATCTTCTATTGCATTTTGTCATATTAAAATGACGCTAAATCACAAAATGCCCCCCTGTATTGTTGCATAAGTAGCAAACTACCCCCTGTATTTAGAAAATACACAAATTACCCCCTTGGATTGTTAAAAGACATTGTGCCCTTCTATACACAATAATTTGACAATTCTCTCTTTTTTGTACTAAAATCTAAAATATTTATACCATCTACGAGCAGGTAGAAAAAATAATAAAGGAGAAAGAAGTCTCAAATATGTTTTATATATATATATATAGATACAATTTTGCTACTTTTGTTATTAGATGAAATTGGTCTTATATTGTTTTGGTTAGAAACGTAGGGTTGCAATTCTATATTTTTTTTTATTGTTGTCACTAATAGAAATGATATTACTAACATTTTTTCATACTCTATTTTGAATATATTTGACAAAAATTATAAATTTATATTTACTTTGCAAGCTGCTTGCTATACATCATGACAAAAATAAATTATTCATGTTTTTTCATATTTTTTCCATCTTGGTTACAAATAATAGGAATAGTTTGTGATGAAATTTTTATAATTTTAGAGTCATGATTTTGGTTTTTATGTGAGAGTCCACCAACAATATTAGTTTGGAATAGTAACCTTATTTTGTTTCTATATAACAAATTAACAAAAACAGCAATATTAAAAATTACAAAGGCAAATTTGTCCTTAAAAAAGTGAAGTGTACGTGAAGGGGTAATTTGTTACTAAAATAGGGGACAATTTGTATATTTTCTAAAAATAGGGGATAATTTGCTACTTACCCAACATTACTGGGGGCATTTTGAGATTAAGCCTTAAAATGATGTAACTTTAAATAAAGAATTCAAAAGATTTTAGCATTGTAGTCATTCCAGATCTATTACGCACGATTTTATTAGTATTACTGTACTAAAGCAATAGTTGCATAAGAGCGTTAAAAATTGTTCAACGTTCTAAATCAAAGCCTTCATATTCTTTGTATGTATACTTCAGTTCTTTATTAAAACATTATAGAGAACTGAGTTAAGTCAAATCAAAATTTAAGACCTCAAATCAAACAAGAAAATATGAGCGTGATAATGCATAACTTACCTCAAAGTCTGGGACACTCACTTTACAAAAGAAAATAGACGGATTAGGGCCTCACAATTTTTATTTACCACAACTTGATGGCCATGATTTATTTTGGCAAAATGAATGGTTGAAATATTGTCATTTGGACCAAATTTGAAGTGAAAAATGCAAAAACGAGGTGTTTTTGGAGGTAAAATTGATTACATCAAAATGCTGAAAATTTATGCTAAATTCTGAAGATTTACACCAAAATGTTAAAATGCCTAGAAGTTTCATCGCCTCCAACTTGTGGTAAATGGTCAAAGGCTAAATTGTGAGACTCCATATTCTAAATAGACAAGGCTTCTGTAACTTTGTAATCATAGTATTTGTAATGGTTCAATGAAATATTACAAAACTTGAAGAACTTTTGTTATTTGGCTTTTAAATGATCCTGTCTTGGTACAACAATTTATTGTCTATATGTAACTTGCGCTGGTTGTGTTGCCTTCGTTATTCAGAGAAATTCAACGTTTACGCATCAGTCTTAGCATTCCCAATATCACTGCTCAAGTTTTCTAATAATAAACCAGAAAAATTAACTTATTTGCATGGCAATTACGATATGGTACTTTCAACCAAAATCTGGAACGGATTTAAAGGAGTTTTAAACCTTTTTGCAATTTCCTCAGTCATGGTCATTTGTCGAGTTCCTTCCATGTTTTCTAAACATGTATTAAGAGAAAATACATTTCATCGGATATAAGTAAAACAAGTGATTACGATAATTGGCGTATCGAACGGACAGTCTACAGTTACCAAAAAACAGAAGAAGAAAAAGTAATGGATTTCATCTAATTATCAATAAAACATTAAAAATCTTTAGAGGAATAAAAAGTGGATTAAAGTGGGATTTGCTTTCCTATAAAAAATTTAAAAAAGTGGACATCGGCTTAAAGTGTTTCATGTATATTTTAAATCTCAAACGTTACCGACCCTTGAGCCCACGACCCTGCGATTGTGGTTAGAAACTTGAAAGTATACCAGAGAAGCACAAGAGGGTCAGGTAACCGTGATTTAGTTTGAAAAGCCAAAAATGGCAAATAGTTATTTTTCCTCTGTATCTTGGACTACACAGAAATTGAACTAAGCTTAGCGTTGTTTCTTAGCTTTATTTCTAAATCAAGTTGCTAGAAATTTTCACAAATTCTCAATTATAATAAATGAAAAATGAAAATTAAGTATATCAATATCATGAACAACAAAACTTGGCACACCAATTACAGTCAAGAGTAAAATACTCTATACCCCCTGTGATTTTCGGATAAATCACATAATCCCTTTATGGTTTAAAAAGCTATACATTACCCCTGTGTAGTTTGGATTAAAGTGTCAAATTAACGGAAATTGCCTTCCATAACAGAATGTGGATAAAATATCCAAATTACTCTAGTGATTAACTATTTTATTTTTGTGCGTGCATGTATATTTTTTCAAAAAAATAAACTTTACCCCCTTTTGGTTTTCAAAATGAACCATATAACCCCTTGTGGTTTCTAAAAGCTATACATCACCCTATGGTAATTTTTAGTACTTGTACAGGGTAATTTGGACATTTTACTCACAAACCGTCACATAAGAGAATTTTCATAAGTTTGACACTTTAACCAAAACCATGAAGGGTGATGTATAGCTTTTGAAACCATAAGAGGGTCATGTCGTTTATCCAAAAACCACATGGAAGTAAAATGTAATTAACCCTACAATCAATGCACATGGAACGAAAGAGACTAATCAAGGATATTTATTCTTTCCTTTGGGAGACTTCCAAGAGAATTGAGAGAGATAAGAGTGGAGGAAGGTGCGATGCCTCGTATCCAAGAACTAATTCTAGATGAGCTTCCATTACCGGTGGAGCTACCCGTGGGCATTCAGCACTTGAGGCAGCTCCAAAAGCTAGAGTTGGCTAATATGAGTTCTCAATTGATAGAGAAGTTGGAGAATCAGGGGGTTGAAGATTATCGGCTAATTGCACGCATTCCCGAAGTTGTTATTTCTGTTTGGATGGATGGGGAATGGAGAGAGTGGCGGCTATGGGGGAAGCATAAAACATAAGCCTCTTGTTTGTCATTTTTCTGACATCAATTTTGTTTTTTTGTTTTTTGAGATCCAAAGGGAAGTTTATGAGTTATCCTATGTTTTCCTATTATATATGTTGCATTCGATTTGATCTGAATTATGCATCAAAGTTGGATTGTATGTTTTTCTAGTATTCGTGAAATGACAAAGTTCTTGCAATTTATTATTATCGCCAAAAATAAATTTCTTTTATATTTCTATCAAATCTTGTTAACAAATGGATCTTTTTTTTTTAATTTGGTTATATATTGGTAAAAATAGTACATTCTAGAGATTTTCTTTACTAATTTTTTTGGTTATTTTTGTTTAGCATTTTTTTTTATATTTTGAATGATTATTTATAATTTTTAGAATATAAATTAATTAAAATATAAGTCTCACCAGGACTGCGATCGATATACCGAGACCAATATGAACCGATATAGGCCGCAACTGTGACTTTGAGCCATGTTACCAACGTGATAATTAGATGCCATATGTCTCCTCCACTATAAGCCTAGAAAATTTCTTATAAGGGCGGTAGAAGCTTGGTAATGAAAAAAGAGATTGAAACTTTCATATAATTCCTATAAAGGATGTTATTACTAAAAATATACAATTTCATGTACAAAAATATAATATTATTTTTAAATAATATAATAGCATTATTTACCTAAATATTAGATTTTTTAATAAGAAATAGGCATCATAATTTATCATCTCAAAGTAATAAAATCAAAATTTTCTAAATTTTGATTCAAAGTGTTCAAGCACAAAATTATGGAGGGGACAATTTTTTGAAATCGGACCTTTTTTTACTATTAATTCTAACTAAAATCAAAATAAAATCAATTTTGTGAAAATTTATAAATATTAGAGTTTTTACTCAAAAATGAAAGAAAGTATATTGGCATTTTTATTCATCATCTCAAAGTAGTAAAATTAATTTCTTCCAAATTTTGATCTAAAGTATCCCAGCAAAAATTATAAATGAGATGATTTTTTGAAAATGGACCTTTTTTTATTGAACAATTGCAACCAAAAATAAAAATATAATCAATTTTTTAAAAATTTCTTAATATAAGAGTTTTTAATAAAAATAAAAATATATTGGCATTTTTCATCTTCTCCAAGTTATAAAATTAAGTTCTTAATTTTAGTTCAAAAGCCTAAGCACAAAATTATGAAGGTGGTAATTTTCTGAAGACGGACTTTTTTTCTGATGATTAATTCCAGTCAAAATCAAAATGAAATTGATTTTCTGAAATTGATTGAAGTACAATTTTAGAAAAACTCATTACCCTATCTTGGATAGATGAATAAACTACCACTCTATTTTAATATTAATCAAAAAATTCTTATATTCCAGCATGTGTTAGTGATGTGATTTATAGAAATTATGCAAAAAGTTTTGCTATCTTTATTCATTGCACAACTTCCACCTCCCCTATAAGAAATTTTTCCTTTTTCTTATCCTAATCCTTTTTCCCTCAGTAGTCTGGAATAAAAGATTTTGTTGATGCTTTCCAATGTAAAGTAGCTTGGCTGATGACTGGTGAGAAATCTTTCTTATTCCTTTTTTTTTTTCCTCTGACGACTAAATACTGTGTTCCTTAGATGGTAGTATTTGAATAGCATTGACGTATTTTTGTTTATATGACTAACAAAGAGGCCGGATTGAATTCTTATGAATCAGGAGAGAAATATTCTTGTGCAATTGTTAACTATGACTGAAAATTCGAGAAAATGAATGGTGTTTGAAACCAAACAGTAAATATAGCATAAGATAATGAGAATGCATGCCCAAGAAGTTGAGAAAGTTGAAACCATAATTTGTCCCACGGGAATAGGGTGGGAGATGACATCCCATTAATCGGCCAAAAAAAAAAATTTTTTGTCAGATTTTAGATTGGATTAGCATTTTTGCATTCATGGGTAGTTTGCGAACTCATAGTGTTTGAGAATTTCCTTTAACCCAGCAATGAATTTGTCTTGGGTTACTGGACAACTTCTGCAAATGAATCGTGTTGTTATTGGGTCGTTGTTTCTGTTCCATATAGGATTTAGTCCACGCTCCCTAGCCCAACCAATGATCCTGTCTTAAAACTGCCAAAATTACACATTACCACATTGTAAGTGCTGTTAACAAGTTTATTGTCCACCTGCAACTTCAAGCGACCGTTTGGATGTGAGCAAAAAATTAGTTAGAAAATGTGTTTGACATTTTTAGAAAATATATATTTTTGAAAAACAGAACCAAATAAATAGAGTTTTGCTAGGAATAGTTCTTTTAGCTTTTGAAGAATTAATAGTTTAAGGGAAAAAACTAGGAGAAATAAGTCAATGTCTATACTAGAGAAAATATTTCTCAATAATGTTTCACTTCCTTCGAATGAACATAATTTAACTTGATGATCCTCAATAAATAAAAAATCACTGAATAATACAAGATATTTTTTTTTTTTTTTTTGGAAATGAAGGAAGTGTGGTAGGAGGAAAAATTTTTGGAATAAATCTATCATAGGCTTATCTACAAGGAGTAAAATTATTCTATAGACAGGATATGGCATGTTTATGTGACAGAACCCAACCTACCAGAGTGTACTAAGAGTGGAAAAATCAAAAAGTAATTAAAGAGGGCAAATAAAATGCTAAAGCCAGGGAGAAATTCTTATAAATAGGGGGAAGTCAATCTATTAGTAGACAGCATTTAACATCTATCAATTGAATATAAATCATGCTGGGCTCTCTGGCCCTAGTTTGTAATGATAATCCATTTTCCTAAGGCAAGTGGATACGTGTACAGAGTTCCATTATAACAATGTCAAATCTTCGAATTATTTTTATCCAGTGTTCCTATTCTGTTTCTCAAACCAAATGATTTTCGTAAGGCTTTAAGTGCAAATAAAGCTTTACGTTTGAAAAATGGTAACCCATTTTGCTCCAATCCAATGTTTTGAGTTAATTGCTAATTATAAAAAATTGAGAAATTTGGGAGAAATAATTACCCTTTTTTTTTAATTTTCAAATTTCCTCTTATTGAAATTTTCAATTAGATTATGCTTTAATAATTTTCAATAGGTTTCTAAGTTTCATTTTGACACATGGCATATTTTTTCAGTTCTATATACATCATCAAAGCTTAACATTTTCAAACACGAGAATAAAATTTCCAAATGTTTGCATGGATTTTTTTTTATCCAGTATAACATGATAAATAGCAAAGGAGATAAAATGAAATCAATGTTTTATCCGAATAATTACGTGGAATTTTTCTTCACTTGTACAGTTTGATCGAATCATCCCGTGGTTGTATACAGGCCGTTGCTTTGATTGTTATATAACACATTATGGAGTTTCCTATTTGATGCCTCATCAAGATGTTAATGCATGGATTTCTAGACGGTAAGACATTGAGTTCCTCTTTAAAAACTTGTTGGATGGTATGTGGTCAAATGCAGAAATTAAAGGCTGTTTGGATGGTTGTTTTTTAAAATGTTTTTTGAAATTAAGTGTTCGTCTAGATAATTATTTTTTGAGGTATTTTTTAAAAAATATTACTGTAGCAATTTTAAAGATTCTTGTCTATAAATATATTTTTGAGATAAAAATTAGTTCAAAAACATGTGCAAAGTTTTTAAAAAACATGTTTTTGAAAATAGAACCAAGCAAATGGAAAATAACCATAAGGACAGACACTATGATTTCCCTCAGATGCAGCCTAGTTAAAGTAATTGTGTTGTAAAAAGGGTAGATCCCAATTATATGTGGTAAAAAGCTTGAGAATTCACCCCAGCACTAATTTGAGAGTCTCACCTCAATTGTGTGAGACAAAAACATACATTGTTATAAGAATTGATGATGATAAAAAAAAAAAAAAGTAATTTGTCTCATCATAAATGATACAGGGTCCAAACCCAGAAGGCTGAAGCTGTAGTAAGATAAGATATTTGGAACCCCAACAAAATTGGGGAAGGGGTAGGATTTTAAAGCTGCAAAGGAGGTTTAGCATTTCTCCCAAATGAAATTGCGAATGTTGAGGGAAGGGTGAT
>CM045559.1:5043258-5081973 GCA_024721245.1 Mitragyna speciosa
AAAAAAGTAATTGATGTAGGCAAAAGCCATGAGAAATCCAATGTGTCGAAAGTTTAAGTGGCTTATTTTATATAACTGAGTCACGTGCCTTAAATATTGCTGTAAATAACGGAGCTATGAGTTTTCTTTTTCTTTTTAGGAATTATTTGTGGAAAATCCATTCAAATTTGCATCTTTCATTGGGTATTCAAAGGAATTAGGTGATATGAAATTATTGTTTATATTAGCCAATAATTTAAGTGAATTACTTTCCTTAATTGTCTAACAACTCCAAACATTTTAATACCTTTTCACCTTTTTTTTTTTTGATAAACCTTTTCACTTAGTTTCATGTGCCGTACCTAATCTGCGGCGAATGACAGAAGCCCTTATATGACATTTCAAAAGTTTGCTAGCGTTTTTTTCATGTCATATTTAGTGCAAGTTTTAGATCAATTATACCTCAATGAGTTTAAAATGAGTGAGAAGCATTTCAATAGTAGTCTTTAGAAAGTTAAATTTGAAAAGGAAAAAGTTTTACATAAACATTTAATAGCACTTGGGTAATTGAAGTAAGAAAAATTTTAAATATGAATATACATAATGACCAGTAAGTTTGTCACTTGATTGCTATGTATAGTATTGTCATTATTTTGTGTAAAGTAAAAATATCTACAATATATCCAAATCACAATCCACCACTTTCAAATATTCATGGATGACAAAACTCGTTTAGATTTCACAAGAAAGGCACAATTGAGGAAGAGAATCAAATTTCATAAAAAAAAAAAAATCGTCTTACTATTGATACTTTTTCTCGCTTCTCGACCCCTAACAGAAAACTTGAGTAAAATTTTGTTCATGCTCACAATTAACCAAGGAAGCAGCATAATCAAGAACCATAGTGAAATGTTTTTGAGGTAAAGCAAAAAATTGACATCTTACATCAAAATTTTGTCAAAAAAACTTGCACTAATTATCTGTAAAATTACTTATCAAAGAGAGAAAAAAGATGGTCGATATAATTGGTGCAGAAAATTGACATATATCTGAACAATAATGATTTAGCATCTCAATTAAAATCTGCAAAATATTTTGTACAAGGGAATTAAGAAAATTACCCAACAAGATAATAATTCTACAATTCTACAGTTTTTACTTAATCACTGTTGGTGCTCTTCCCTTCCCCTAGTTAATTCAATGCTAAAACATAGAAAAAAGGGACAAAGATGGTCGAAGAACGTTATGATAACAAGATGTAATAGTGAAAAACAAATGAATTTATCTATAACAATTTGTATGGTTCATTTATTTTTATGTCCAGGTCATTTAAAGGATCAAGATGCATAACAACAACAACAACAACAATGATAATAATAATTAATTTCGCATAGATTTCACCCAACATCAATGTCGTAACATTGTTTTTATCACAATGGGCTGAAGGATTTTTTTTTTTTTTGGTTTTACATATTGGTATAAATTTCTACGGTCGCAGATAATTTGGTCATTTCAATTTGGGCTTTGTCGCTATCCGCAAGAATAAGAAAAATTTTGGGCTTTGTTTTAGTAGAAAAGAAAAAAAAACTTTTTGGGCCTAGAAGCCTAATCAAGGTAAATTGCTTTACAAACTCTATTGTCTCAACCGGCAAAGATGCAAGGAGGAGTTAGTGTGCAAATATTTCTGTCAAACTATCCTAAAACGAAAGAGCTGGCCCAAAGCTCAAAAAATTCTCCTTGGATACCCAAATTCAGTAAATGATAGCAAGCTTGTAGACGTAGAGTGCCAAAAAATTAAAAAATGAATGCTAGCCCAAAGTTTGAAAAAATTCCTATTGTACCAGGTGGCACACAAAGATGTGAAACTTTGCCTCAACTAGATTTTATCTACTAGTACTAGGGGGGCTCAGCTGTGCCTAGGCCCATCTGATATTGTTTGTCCATTTTTAGTATCTTGTACACGAGAAATAATAATTGAGTGAAAACATTAAGAATATGTATTTTTGTTTGTGTTGTTACTGTAAAAACATTTCAATAGAATCTCCAATTATATATGATAGTTAAGGCAATAATACAACATTAAAGACGTAGCTTTATAAAATTTCTAACCTAAAAGAAAAAAAATAAAAAATAATTATCATAGCAGGTGCGTGATAATTTTTTACTAATCACCCTTTAATATCATCCCATCAATAACATCAAATGTGTTATATAGCAAAAAATTCCAAAAACTTAATTTTTTTCTTTTATACTATAAGCATAAAACATTGATTAAGTCATAAGAAAAGGTAAAATCATAAATCATTCATCAACAGAAATAATAAATTTCTTCATGCAATTTGTCTAATGCACAACAAGACCTACCACTTTTTTTTTTTTTTCCATTCATAAAGCTTTAGTTAAATGATATTGTATACATAATACTTGTTTAAAAGGATAAATATTTTTACTCAATTAAATAATTTATCATTTAAAAAATTAGCACAAAATTTTAAAAAGAAATCCAAAAGAGCATGTCAAAATCCATTTTACAATACTGTGAAGATAGCTAAAAATAGTTAAGAAAGACGGAGAAGAAAGGCAATTTGTAAGAACCATGCACATTGACTGTTACTTATATTGGGCTTATTTTGATTAATTATCATTTAAGGCAGGGCATAATTTTGCCTCTATATGTTCTATATAGCCATTATGAGTCCATTATAAAATTTTTTGAACCCTCATTAAAAGTCCATTACGATAACACTTAACAATCCAAAAAACAATGAGTCAAGTAAAAGAAGCATGTGACAAAAGGACATACAATAAAAATATTCACGTGGCATAAGGAGAGAGCTACAAAAACTCCCCTTCTCCTTTTATCCTTTTATAATATAGTTAGATTAGATGACAAAGCGGAAATTAATGATATATCCTATGTTTTTGTACATCTTCTTATACTGTTTCCATGCAAGATTCTTTTCTCCTTTTCCATTTTACCAATCAAAATTACAGCATCACTCTCTGCACAGAGATAAAATCGTTTTATGACGCTGATTTCTTTCGACGACAGTAAATTCTCCAGGATCGTCAACCAATAGTTAAAAAGGATAATCTATAGTTAAAAAAAGGATAATCTATCTTGTAGGAAAATAAAAATAAAAATTAAATTCACAGATTCAAGAGTTTAGCCAGACAAAATAGAAAAAGATACAAGAAGGTGCCAAATAATATTAGGGAACAAAATGAATTCTTTAACAGAACAAATTTCATAAATATTTTATACACATATAATCATTCATGCCACTAGCTTTTGAATAAAGTAAAACTAATCCAAATTCTATTACGAATTTACCAATGGTGCGTACGATCCATGTCGATTCAGTAACTAACCAATTAAAATTAGGAAGTAAAATCTTTTTTGGACTAAACTAACAATACTACTAATAACATGTAAACCTAAAATAGCTAAAATACGTCATTAAATAATTAAATCATAGATAGTTTGGGTTTAATGTGTCAACGTCTCATTAAACCAAGCTCTGCATAGAATCAGCTCCAATGCCATCTCCAGCAACAACCTCGATAGATATTTCTATCACCGTAGTAACAATGTGTAACTCCAACTTATTGTTATTTTCGAGTACTCTCTGCGGCTTAAGAGTGTTATCTATACATATACATTTCAAAGATCAAGTCACTATAGAGTATAACATAAAACAATATGGCCATTAGCAAATGTCACCAAAACATACATTTTCATAAACAAATCAATGAGTTCTATCAAATGGTTCCAATTGACCCTGAATATTCAGTTGTTAACTTTAACCGGTTAACACGGTCCCAAAACCAACTTTAACCGGTTGGTACGGCCCCAAAACTAACTTTAACCGGTTAGTACGGTTCCCAAAGACATTAGGCATGCTAATTAAGGAACTAGTCCCGTCAAAAGTATACCACATTTAAGAACTCAGTCAATTCATTCATCAAATCATTCATTCAAGTAGGCCACATTATCACTTTTATAACAATTGCAAATAACCACACTCAAGCCAGACATTTATATAACAAATAGTCAATTCGAAACATTTATCATTCATAAACTCATTTTCAAAATATCAAAGAGTACAAATCCCCACTTACCTCGGTCCAAATTAACTAAGGTAATGCGAAAAGGAGTGATCGATGTCTTCACTTATAACACAAAACAAACACTAGATCAATAGCTAATTCTACCAAGAAAACAAAACTAAGACTCACATCTAACATAATGCACAAAACAGAGTGAAAAAAAAAGAAGGAACTATGGTGACCCGCGGTGTCAGCCGCGGCTCACCAACAGTGACCAGGCGCGGCACCAACCGCGGTGCGGTTGGTACTGCGGCTCAGGTCAGAGGTGGAGGGCAACCCATCCGTGGCGTCATCCGCGGCGCGGCTCTCGCCGCGGATGACCCCAGAGGGTCACCTCCAACTAGCCGTGGTCTCATCCGCGGCGCGGGTCACGCCGCAGATGAGTCCAGAAAAGCACTCTGCAAACCCTGCTACAAGCCCAAAACCAAAACCAACTCTTCTAACTCCGTCTAACACCAATAAAACTCCCAAAACAACCTCAAAAGTCACAAAACACCGAATATACATCACATCCAACCATCCAAACACATACATATTCAAGGATTCATCTAATATCAACATCAAACACACACACATCTAACACTTTACCCACACTCGCCTTCAAACACCACAAGACACAAATCATCACTAGGCTATACGACATCAAATCTTCTTAACTAACCCTCAAAGCATACAACCTACTTCTTAATTCAAGGATCTAAGGGGAAAAAGAATAAGGAGAAGAAATACCTAGAATGGAAGATGGAGTTACACCTCTTAAGCTATTACCAAGTGCTGGATCTTGCAAATTTACTCCTCCACTTCCTTCTTCAAATTTTGGAATCAAAGAGAAGCAATAAGAAAAGAGAATTTGAGGAGAAAGAAATAGAATAGAAAATGAGTTGGAAAAAGCGAAAGGAGAAAGCCCTAAAGCAATAAGGATAAAAGTTTCTCAAATTGCAACTAAGGCTTTTAACTATTAACTAATCATCCACATGCACCCAAACTTGGCAAAATTACAAAAATACCCTTAGAAAAGGCCTTGGTGTTACATGCAACTCAACTTATTGTTGGCTTTCATCTTCATCTTGACAGGTGGTAATGGACGAATCTTGTTTTTTGAATACAATTTCAAAGCTAATTCCACTTGATAAAAAAACTCATTCATATTGACCCGTTCACTCTCGCATACAAAGTAGTTTTCTTTATGCAAACCACTAACATAATTCCCCAGAAATAAGAAAAAAAATTTCCACCATCAAAACTTGTAATATCCAAATTTTGAAACAGATAAAAAAAGTTTATGAGGTTTATTCTAAAAAGAATTAGTTTTTGCTTTCCAAAATTTTTTGGCACCTATTGGTTTCTTTCTCTATTTGTCTTGGCTAAACTCTTGATTCAGTGAATTTTATTTTTCTTACGAGTGGTATCGAACCCTAGCCTTTGATCCTAGGGTATTTATTTAGTTGTTCATTGGAGCACTCAAACATTAGATAAAGTTTGACCACAAGTTGGTCGTGAAGCACTCGTTCGTTGACAATTAGGGATAAAATTAGCCACTAATTGAGTACTCGTTTATTGACAATTAGGGATAAAGTAAGTCGTAATTAGGACATAATTCTAAAGGAAATATTCTATAGAATTTGTTGTCTGGTGTTAGACATTGATAAGAAAAATAAAAGAGTCCTGTCAAAATCATTAGTTGTAGTAATTTTTACCCTGAGGAATTTGATCAAGGCATCAGATAGGAAGGCCAAAAAAAATTAAAGAAGGGAAGATGGTCAATCAAAAAATTGGATGTATCATTTTCAATTAACAAAAAATATGCATAATTTGTCTGTTACTTCTTGATAGCATAAGAGATGCAATACTATTTTGTGATAAGAGCAGTATTTTTTTTTTTTTTTGATTGTTCAAACTAAAACTATGATTTTTATAAATTTGATTCTACAATTAAGACAAATGTTTTTTTTTTTATGATAAATTTATGTACAAATGTCGATGCACATAGTTTTCATGTTAAAAAATTTGTATATATGATTGAACTTTTATAATTTTACTCATCAAAAGGGGAATATGAAAACTTAAAAATGGTTGATTTTTTCAAAAATAAAATTAAACTTTTCACAAAATTTTGTGAGCTGTCTATATAAAGAGATCTTGCTCTGCATGTGCATAACAGAATGTAGCAATATCTACTATCAAACAATTGAAATGGATATCAAGGCATTAGTTATGTAAAGACAAAGGTGTTTCAAAAATAGTTTTTCAAAAAGTTAGTGATTGACTTGATAAAAGAGATGAAAAACTACAATTGTCGTGAACAAATATTAAAGAAAGACAAATTTTACGTTTATTTTACACAATAACCGTTTTGTATTTTAACTAGTTATATGATTAGTGCATTTAGTGTTCAATTTGAAAAACATATTTTTTTTTCAAAAAAAAAAAAAAGGTACTTGTGTATATTTTGTGTTGCCAAGTATAGCACGAGAAATATAAAGTATTTTTTCCCCTTAACCTTATTATTATTAATTCACTCAAAAATTTATCTTTTCTTCGAAAGCAAATCCCAATTTGATCACTTTTTATTCCTTGCTAAAGATTTTTGAAGTTTTATGGATGATGAGATGAAATCCAATGTTTTTTCTACTTTTGTTTTTGGTACACTAGACGGGTCCATTTGAAACACCAGTTATGGCAATAACTTTTTATGCTTATTACAAGGGAGGAGAGTTGTATTTCCCATTGAAGTGTATTTTCTCTTAATACGCGTTTAGAAAACATAAAAGGAACTCAGTAGATGACTCAAGTATTTCCGAATTAGTTTTAGACTCTTTTGAGTCCCTTTCGGATTTTGGTGGAAAGTACTATATTGTAATTGCCATGCAAATAAGTTAACTTTTTCTAGTTAATTATTGGAAAACTTGAGCAATAATATTGATTGCCGAGTCTCTTGGACTGACGGGTAAAGTTGAATTTCTCCAAATAAACGAAGGCAACACAGTCAGCACAAAATGAATGTAGACAATAAATTGCTGTCTCAGGACAGGATCATTTTAAAGCGAAACTACATTAGAAATTCTTAAAATTTTGTAATATTTGATTGACCAGTGTTTAGCATCACAAGTATTTGATTGACGCGTTTCTAAAATGAGTGTCCGTAACTTGGAGGTAAGTTACGGATTCGCTCATGTTCTGTAAGATTCGAGGTAACAAATTTTGATTTGATCTGACTTTTAGTTCTCTATTATGTTTTAATAGAAAGCTAAAGTATACATACTAAGAATATGGAGGCTTTGATTTAGAACGTTGAACAATTTTCATAAGCTCTTATGCGACAATTGCTTTAGCAAAATAGTGCTACTAAAATCGTGCATAACATATCTGGAATTACTGCAATGTTAAGATCTCTTGAATTCTTTGTTTAAAGAAACTTTTAATATTTTAGAAGTTTAGCTCCTGTCATGTTATGTTATGTTAGCTCCTGATGTCATGTTATGTTATGTTAGCTCCTGATGTTCCATGTCATGTTAGCTCCTGATGCTTTTGTGGTTGTTGCTCTATTTTCCCAAAACACACAGTATCATGTGCAAACGTAAGCAAAGGTTTCAAATGTAAGCTAAACAATGTACTTTCTGAAATTCTTTTAAATGCTTAATTAATAAATGTTGATGTGTCAGCAGAAATCCCTTGAAAAGGCAGGGGCCCCTTCTGTATACACATCCTTGAGATTCTGGGCTAAAGGGTTGGCTATGTCAGGTATTTGTGTTGTTAGCACTACATGACTGCCATAATTACTCCCAGGAAGTGCAGATTTGATTGAATTCTAGAACTCTGTGTCATGTAAATCATCAAAGATAAATTGTATACCTTTGTCCTTGAGCAAGTCTCTGACAACCAATTTCAGCTTATCAATATTTCATACGGACTCAAATTGCATTTTTGCCTCGGAATAGGTATAACTGGAAGAAAACGGATTGACATGGGTGCAATCCGATTTATTATCAGAAAGCAATGTATCTTGGTTGTGAACTTCAACAGAAAAAGTCCAAGAATGATGTACATCTATAAATAGAAGCTATTCAGGAACTGCAGCTTCTATGGTCATGGTTAATTTTAAATTCTTATATTCAGAAATGTAAAGACATCTTGTCTAGAAAGAAATGCATATTAAATGAACTATCAAACTGGATCCTTGCAGGCTGAAACAAACAAACTATAAGTGGAGAGAGAAATGGGGACTTGTTACATTTTCTTATATGGTATGAGTGAAAATGAATCACACTAGTTTCTTTGTTACATTTTCTTACCGACCTTGCAGGCTTAGTACCCATGTTTAAATAACTGTGGGAATAACACTAGTTTCAAAGAAACACATTTTTAAATCTAGGAAAACACAGCTTACACAATTCTAAAGTTTATCATTAAACAATAACAAAGTCAAACACACAGAATAAATACACATGAAAATCTCTCTCAACCTTTTTGTCGGCGAAGCCAGGTCGAAAACAGAGTATCACGGAGAACTTAATTTTAAATATATTTTTTATCTTCTCTTTCCTATCTCACGAGCATGCAATAGACAAACTTTTATCCGGAATAAATCTTTTGTAGTTGAAACGAAAGGAGCATAAAATTTCCTCTGAAAAAAAAAAACTGGAATTTATCTGACCAAATTCTTGAAATAAGTAAATTTGTTGAAAGTAGGAATAAGGTAAGACCACGAGGAAATGAAATTATACTTAAGAGAAAAAAATCCACTCAAAAATCCAAATGACAACCCTAAGTTAAAAGGGAGCCATGAGTTCAACCCTAAGCAATGAAATAGAAAGCAAGTCAAAATTTGAGTTTAGGTTTCCGATTCTTTTTATCAATGGTGCAGAAGAATAGCTAAGAGAAATCCACAGGAATTATAATTTTTTTAAGCTTATGTCATTGAGAAAAAAATAATAATATAACTTGGTCATTTAATCAGAATAACAGTTCTGAGGGGAAACTAAAACGAATCCTTGGTATCGTTAATTCTATTTCAAAAAATCTTGAAAATAGACAACTCTATCGATTCTAATTAATAGATTTAAGAGATAGAGGAAACTTTAGAAATAAATCAATTGAATCCAACTTAATGTCGTGTGAAAATTGTTTGAAAAACGAACCATATGATTTGGAATGATATCATGTGCGAATGAAAGCAGAAGCTTTAAATAATTAGCAAGAAATGCAATTTTTGAGTGCTTTCTTTTAAATGGTTAATGAGCATTGATGAATAAGCGATCTGAAGAAGCTAGCTTAAGTTTTAAATCCAAAATTGTCAACTTTATTACTAGAAAAGTGATCCATGGCTACTCCCATTTTTGGACGATATAAAAATTGGTAACCGCTCGCACTTGAAAGGAAAAAAAAAAAAAAAATGACGCAAGATTATGGTTGTATCAGAAGAAATGAGCACCATTGGCTTCAGACTTGTTTCTCATTTTATTAAGCTACCGACTTAAATTCTTGTAATTAGGATTGTGTGAATGACTAGTATCGTTGTAAGTTAACTACCAATTTATTTGCTAATTTTTTATAAAAAAAAAAAGATATATGGATATCTGAAGGGATGGTGATTTGTTTTAGCCCATGCCGTTGAGAAAGAATAGTAAATAATAACTTGGTCATTTCACCAAAAGTAGAAAAGCGTACAATCCAATTTTGATACAAAATCCAAATCAATTAAATGCAACATATATAAGAGGGGAAAAAAAAGTAGTATAACTTATAAACTTCCCTTTGGATCTCAAAAAAACAAAAACAAAAAAAAAAAAACAAAAAAAAAGCCAAAAACAAAAAACAAAAAAACAAAAAAATTGCTGTGAGGAAAATGACAAACAAGAGGCTTATGTTTTCTACTTCCCTCCTAGCTGCCGCTCTCTCCATTCTCCATCGGTCCAAACAGAAATAACAACTTGAGGAATGTGTGCAATAAACAAATAATCTTCAGCCCCCTGATTCTCCAACTTCGCTATCAGTTGAGAACTCATATCAACGAACTCTAGCTTTTGGAGTTGCCTCAAGTGTTGAATGCCCAAAGGTAGCTCCACTAGTAACGGAAGCTCTTCTAGAATTACTTGTCGGAGACGAGGCATCGCACCTTCCTCCATTCTTATCGATCTCAATCCTTCCAATTCTCTTAGGTACAAGTTCTCAAGCTTTTGGAACCTTCCAGCCTTGAAGCACAACCCTTCTCCTTGGAAAGCTTGTCGCATACGAATTTCGACCAAATTGGGCAAACACTGAAAGGATTCAAGCGGATCCTCCCTTAACCTGCTCCAGTACAAATCTATTCTTGCCAAGCCTTGAAGACATGTTATCCATTGCGGCATCTTTTCCAAGCGACCCCACAATCTTAGCATACGAAGAGATTGTGGAGACGGAGAAGAAAAAGAATAATCCAGATCAATGACCTCATTCTTTCTAACAGAACGAACCTCTAATATTTGAAGATTGGTCATCTTCTCAAGGGAGAAGCAGAGCTCCTTTCCATCTTCTCTTCTTAGATTTGTAATACTTAACTCTTGTAATTCGATTAGCTTTCCTATCTCTTTAACAATTGCATTTGTTGCATCATTCTCTTCTGTTGCTCCCGCATCTATGAATGCTAATACATGTAGGCCAAGAAGCTCTCCGATTTTTGACGGAGCTTTAAAACCACAGTATCCGTGACTGTCATCTATTAAATAAACTGATTGAAATACCCAGAGATAACGAAGCTTTTGTAGCTTTAGAATTTCCATGGGCAATTCTTTGACTTTAGTCTCACCCAAATTCAAATGCTCTATATTTTGAAGCTTCCCTATGGATTTCGGAACTGTTTTAACTCTTGTTCCTCTTAGGGACAAATACTTCAGATGAAATAAGTTGAAAATCTCATTTGGGATTTCCTCCAATTGTGGATACCCTCTCAAATCCAGAACTTTTAATAACTTACTAGATAGAACCTCAAATAATAATGTTTTTGATGGTGACTCTTTGGGCTGAAGCATAATTAAAGATCGAAGATGTTTAAAGCAAAGACTTTGTTGGGGGCTATTCCCAAAGAAATTATGAATCACTAGACGCCGTACCTTGTCCGGCCACCTTGTGTGTAGTCTTGTGCTTATAGTCACCATGTTTTGCTCCCTGGATTTGGAGAAAATAACTTCTCGTAAAAAATCATGGATACGGCAAATGCTTGGCATTCCTTCATAGAATACTGCAGTCACTTGAATTAGGCTCCGATCGGCAAGTTCTTTGAGATAATCCCAAGCTACATCTTCAATAGTCATTCCTTCTCTCCTTTCTACAAATCTTTCAGCAATCCATAATTTAGTTAGCTGACGGCATGGTATTTCATAATCCTCGGGGTAAATGCTTATATACAATAGGCATGTCTTGAGATGAGAAGGTAGATCATTATAGCTGAGACAAAGTATCTTTTTAACTCTGTCCAGCTTACCGGTGCCTTCTAATTCACTCCCCAGACTACGGCGAATTGCCTCCCATTCATCTATTCTGCTCACCCTCTTCGTAGACAAAAGCCCACTGATAGCAACAATGGCTAAAGGCAAACCCTCACATTTACTCAGAATAGCTTTTGCAACATCCTTTAGATGAGGAGGACACGATTTGTCTTCAAATATCTTGTTACAAAATAGTGTCCATGATTCTTCAAAAGATAACGGTTGCATCTTGAAGACATAACTCTGAGTTTCCATGCAAGAAGCAGAGGCTACATCGGCGATTCGTGTTGTTAGCATCACACGATTGCCGCAACTGTTCTCAGGCAGTGTAAATTTGATTTCATTCCAAAATGCCTCGTCCCATACATCATCAAACACAATTGCGTACCTCCCTTGGTGCAGAAATCTTTTGACAAATTCTTTCAGCTCACCAGTTGTCATGGAGTCGATCGATTGGGGGACTGGTTTTTTGACTTCTGCATGTAATTGACGAATTAAACTTTTCAAGAGATCTTGAAAGTCAAATGTTTGAGAGACAGTTACCCAGGCACGAATTGGGAAATGTCTTTTAACATCTGCATCTTCGTGGACTTTTTTTACAAGGGTAGTTTTCCCAAGTCCTCCCATACCGACTACTGAAATGACTTTGAATTGGGAATCACCTTCAAGGAGCTGAGAAATTAGCTGTTGCTTGGGCTTTTCGATGCCTACCAATCTAGCTTCGTCCACAAGAAGTGCATTATCTCTGCTATAGCGCCATGCGTTGTTGTTCACACCAATTAAAGATTCAGAGGCTCGGTCCGAGATACCATATTCAGATTGGTACCTTTGATGCCCTTCCGAAATACTATTTATTCTGGTGCGGATGCTTTGTATTTCACTAGCAACCCGATGCCGAGCACGCAAACTCTTTATTGAGTTGAAAATTTTCCGAACAAAGCCATAGAATCCTTGCGATTGTCGGCGAGCAAATCGAAATACAAATTCATCAAGAACATCTTCAGTGTCATAAGCAACTTCCCTTACTTGCTTGACCCATTCTTGGAGCCTGGGATCATCTTCTTCTTTGGCTTCTGCCACTTTCAAGAATGCTCTCATATGCCCCAACTCGTCAGTGAGGAGTTGAACCTCTTGTCGAATGCCTCCCAACAGTCTTTCCTCTTCACCAAGAAAAGTTGAGAGCTGATCTAAAACAAAAGATACAACAGTTTCTGCCATTTTTAATCCTCTGAAGAGCAAGAATGTCAGAGCGGTAGGCTTTTACGTTCTTGGCACGAAGGAGACTTTGATAGTTATTTTATCAACCAAGGAAATAATTTTTTCTGTATAATTCAATATATTTAGCTTATTGGATTAATTAGTGACTCCCAGCTCATTCACAGTTGACTATTCCATTTGTTAATGTCGGACTTTTGTTTTGTATGGTTCCTGCGATAAATTGTTGTAACTTTCCTTTGTTCTTCCATAAAATGTGAACCTGGAATCTTGAAGCCCCACTTTTTCCAAATTAGTCTTTTGCAATTATAAGATTATGTGTAGTTAAGAGAAAAATGATTATTATGTACCTCTATTTCATCATTTTGCGATTTTCCGTTACATTACATATGCTACAATTGTTTGGAATAATGTCAAAGAATCCACAAATGGCTTTACAGTAATTAGCTAAGAGAGGAAGATATTTTGATCCCCCGACAAAAAACGAAGGGAGGATATTTTTGGGCAAATATACTGCAAGGTAGAAGAAAATTTCTAGGAACAAATGTTTCTATGGAAAAAATACTCGGTGTTTTTGGTCAAATTTATTAGTCGGTCAAAATTCAACACATGAGTAACTAATTTGAATTCTGTCAAATTATGAGGGAAGGATTATATTGGTCTTTGTCCAAATCAAGTGTAATTATTCCAAAAAAAAAGGGGGAATTAGATTGAAGACTGCAACTTGCGTATGAAAGATTGTTGGTGGTGAAGCAGTGAGTCTAAAAGAAACCCAGCCGCAAAGTTGGAAATACGAAAAGACCAACAAAGTCTTCGAATAAATTAGAGGAGGAGTAAGGAGTAAAGTCCACGACATGTAGGTTTTGATTCATACATACTAGGGGTGGTAACAGGTCGGGTTGGTGGGTTGACGGGTCGGGTTGAGACCCAAATATAACTGCCAACTTGCCAACCCGAACTCGACCCGCCAACCCGAAAATAGCCAACCCGAACACGACCCCGCCGACCCGAAAAAAAAAAAAAACTCTAACATTTTGTAGTTTTGTTTCATCCATTCACATTCAAACATAACAAATTTCACTCATTGGATAATTAATCAAGTAAATTGCACACATTAATATTAAAGATACTTATTAACATACACTTAACTCCTCTTACAATTTACTTTTCATAAACCTAGGTAAAATTCTTACTTTTTCTTACAATTTACTTGATTAATTATCCAATGAGTGAAATTTGTTATGTTTGAATGTGAATGGATGAAACAAAGCTACAAAATGTTAGAGTTTTTTTTTTTTTTTTTCGGGTTCGCGGGTCGACCCGAACCTGACCTGTTTTTTTATCAGGTCAGTCGGGTCCGACCCGCCAACCCGCCAACCCAAAAACCCCCAACCCAATATTTTCGTGTTAGGTTCGTGTCGGGTTTTCAAGTCGTGTCAGAAATTGCCACCCCTAATACATACATATATATATATATATATATATATATATATATATATATGGAAAAAGAAAGCTAACTAAAATATTGAAGAAGGCTTTAACTTGCACGGTATGGAATTTTTGCCCCCATTAAGGGAGCATCCTTTGGAATTGGTCTGCCCTTTTATCTTACCATATATTAGAAGAGAGTACTTTTGATCTGTAGCATCTCTCACCTTTAACTTCTTTCTTCTTTTTTTGACAACAACCACTATACTTAGGGATTTATTACTCAGAAATTAACTCTAACCACTCATTTATTCCTTCAAACATAAATAACGTTACCATATACAAATAAAAATCATACATTTATTTTGAAATGCGAAACATATTTTTAATGTCATAGAAAAAATTTGTGAAACTCAAAATATGTTCTTAATATATTTTTATAAAAGAAGTTGTGAAATTATATTTTATAAAATAAATTATCCCAAAGTATTAATGATTTTTAATTCTACACATACATCGAATGTGCTTATGGTACTAGTATTATTTATTTCTAAGCCTACAAGCCTCTAAAATAATGTGATTGATGATTCAAAACAAATCCAAGTGACGTTTGTTGCTCAATTTGGGCAACTATTATTACCTTTGTAAAATAGCTTATATCATTTTTAAGCTTACGCGGCTTTGAAGTAACGTGATTGATGATTAAAAATCAACACGGGTGACATTTTTTGGTCAATGCGGGCCGCTATTATCTTGTGAAATACGTTTATCATTTTTTATGTAACCAATTGCGTTTTTCTTTTTGACGTAAATCGAATTGATGCTTGTTTGCCACATTCTTAGACATGCTATTTTAAATGAATATATTTGGAAAGGAGAGATTTGTAATGGCATTTAATTTGTGTGAATTTGAAATTCACCAATTTTAACCCTTCAGAGTCATTGTCGACTAGGTGGATTTCAAATCCAAATATTTCATGAATAATCCAAACAACCAAAGAGATTTGGCCAGAAGATCTAAAATTCAAATTCACCAATCCAAACGTACCCTTTATGATAGTGGGAATATAATGACTTTTCTTTTGACAAAATAATATTTAATAAGCTCATATGAGTTTTGAAAATGAAGTTTGAATAATGATTCTTCTGTACCAAATTATATATATATATATATATATTTGAAGTTCAACTTTTTATGGAGACAAGTATTTATTATGTTATGCCTGGATGAGGTGGTTTAAGGTGAATTTACTATATAACCTCGAATTTAAATTGTTGAAGTGCATTAGTATTTGTTAAAGTTATATTTTCAATGGCAAAATGGGTAGTTTAATGACAGTTTGTATTGACTTTTAAAACATAAGTTCTATTTTAGGCAATGAAAAAGGAGGTATTAATTATAGAATAATTCAAAGATAAATTATGAAATAGTACTTTGTGGTATCACTTTTTTTTTTTTTTTGAAATCTTGTGGTATCACTTTTAACTATATAATTTTCTATAGTTTCAATATAGTCACATAATTTCTGTATTCTATGGAATGTTGACCACATAACACTCTTGATTTTGAAAGGGGAATCTCCCTTGGACCTACAAAAGAAACCAAAGCAATAACGAGTAAAATTAAATACGTGGCTGCAACTTGTGAAAGAAAGACTTTGGGGAATACTTTGCACCTAATTATTTTCAGTGACGACAAAATAAGGGGAGCGATGACCAAAGAGTAGTGATAATATTGAATGGGAAATGTCAAACCTTTCTCAAGACGACTTTTGCAAATTGGAAAGGAAAAGATGCCCTCAAGGTGCCAAAGATTCTAATTGGAAAACTGCGAACTGTAGCTCAAGACGACTTTTGCAAATTATTGGTCTTCAATATAAAAAGGAAAAAGCTTCTTTCCTTTTTTTTTTTTTCCCTAACAGTAAATAAAATTGCCAGTACATGAATAAAACTATGAACGAATGAAATCTGCTTAAGAAAGCAGATCACACTTTGAGAAAAGGATAACTCTATTCATTATCACCACGAATTTCCTCCATCAATCTATAATGAATAAGAAAATGTCTCTTCTTTATGTGGCAAGAGAACAAATTTTTGATGGCATACTTTTAAATATATAAATCCCGCTTAGTTTGTTGGTTCTCTGTATCTTTAATCACTCTTCTCTGATTAACTTTTTACGGCTTTTGGGACTAAAGAAAAAGTTAAAAGCCTTAACTGTTGTCATCAATAAACGAAAAAAAAAATTATGGTAAATGTTACTATTTCTTTTTTGGATAAAGATTTTCTATTTTGCCTGGAAGATTTGTTCATATGAGAAATGGATAACTTTAGAGATATCCTATTCAATTTACAACCAAACGTGTTTGGAATGAACATACTACGTTGCTAAATCAGAATGCTTGGATTGCGTTTGTTAAAACAGTCCTTTAGAAAAATAATATTGCAAAAAATTTCAAGATGTGATGTTTGTTAAATAAAAAAGGTGTTTGAAAACATATATAAGGAATTTTCAAAACAAAACATTCTCAAAAAAACCAATAAAGAAAAATCCAAGCAAAGCATATTACATTACTCTAGGATTGAAAATCCTTCCTAAATTGAAAGATAGCTTCAGTTTTTAAGAGAGCCGAGTTTCCTCGAGTAAAGTTTAAGGAAGAAGAAAATTACTTACATATAAAAGCAAGTGCTTTCAACTTCTGTCATTTCTTTGATCAAAGCAAAAGTTTGGGAGCACTGGAAATTTATATAGTAAATTTGACATTTAATTTTTTCTTCCTTCATTATAAACTACCTAGATAAAATAACAAAAGGAATGGAGACTCACTATTAAAACTGCAAGAATATCATCTGCCCCTAAATTATAGACACCCATAATTTATTAATTTGCAAAAAAAAAATAATAATAATAACACTGAACTCATCTTTCATCTTGTGCAACGAGAACGCATAATAGAATGACCTTCTTAATTATCAGCAAAACTCTTTGTTCTATCGTTTCTTATTCGAGAAGAGATTAAATCGAAATTTGTCCGTCAACTAAAATGAAATCAAGTTTTAACAAGAGTTAGCGTTTATTAATATTTTAGAATTGGCCTAAAGCTCAGTTGGATAAAAGTTCATTTATAGCAATTAAGGAAGTTCGAACAAAATTCTAATCTCGAGTAAAAAAATTAAACCAAATTTAAACACTCTTTCCGATCAATTTGGCTCCTTTATATTCCTAGTTCAGCGTTTATCCTGGCTTTAGTTTGAGGCTTGATTCACTTCTCTTAGCCTCCTTAGAAGACCATAATGTACACTTTTTTTTTTTCCAGATATATTGTAACAATTGTAATGAAAAACAAAACGAATGTGTTTACAAGCAAATATTTTCCCACTAATTTGATGTCAAGTTTTGTCAGTTATAATATCCATGCCATAGAACTAATGGAAACAGTATTGAAATAGTAATTATGAAGACTTAGAATATATAGGGGGAAAAGTAAGAAACATACATGAGCACCGGCATCCTCAATGCATCGTGCCATGAAAGAAGCTCAAAGAAATATTTAGCGATTAGTTTACTCTAAAATTTTAATCTATTTTCACTCCAGCAAATGAGGAAAATCCAAAGAGATGGAAGCCTTCAACTTGTAGAATTTTATTTTGTCACTTGTTTTCTTCTTAGTGGCTAAAAGAAATGAATTGCAACTTGTACAATTTGTCAAAGATGGAAAATTGCAAATTGATTTTGAAAGAAAAAGAAACCAAAAGCAATAACGAGTCAAATTAAATGCGCGGCTGCAAATTGTAAAGGGAAGACGACTTTGGGGAAGGCTTCGCGCCTGATTATATTCAGACACTATAAAGTAACTAAAGAGTAATTACAATATGAGATCTAGATAATTCAATATTGACGGCCCATTCTAGATTTTGGAATGATTTTTTTAATAACTTGAAAATGATTCATACATTATCAATGGACACTAATATATACATATTTACTAATTCCCTTAATTGTTAAATTTAACATGCTTTTCCTAAATTGACATAGTTCGCAACCTAATACACTAGTACAATTTAAATTATACTAAAATTAAAAAAATAACAATGTTATAATTCCTTAATTTTGGGAATTTTAACTAAAATATACCTCACTATCTCACAAAATACATGAACCTTTATTAATTCCTATTAATTGTTTGATTACACATAATTTCCTAAACTAATAACCTAATACACTACTAGAATTTAAATTATACCACAAATCAAAAGGAAACAACAATATTCTAACTATGTAATTCAGAGAGTAATAACTAAATTATACTTTTCTATCATGAATAATAATGGAAAACAAAATTGTTACTACAAATTTTGGCAATCCTTATTAGATACCTGAAATTATTAAGAAAGAGGTACATGTAGTAGCTCAAAATTTTGAGAATTCTAGCTGATATATATCTCTCTACTAAAAATAAAAAGATAAGAATAAAATAAAAATTCCTTAATTTTGAGAACATTGACTAAATTTTAAAATAACTAAGAAGGATGTATATATGGTGGGTCTATTTGTATTCACACACTAGCATTTAATCCGTATAATACGCAGGAACTACATTGTGTGGTGTAATTAGCTTTCAACTGTGCATTTCAGAAGCATCATCATATGTAAAATATAAAAAAATTAGTTTATGTGATAAATGAATTATAATTTAAACATATTGTAAAATTTTATGAATCAAGATTAAAAAAGTGTATTTATATTTTATTTAAAGTATATTTTGTATGTTTTTACAATCTGAAATATATGAATAAATCAATTTTGAGATTGAGAAGTGATTGTGACAATTTTGATAAAAATAATAAATGATTCGCAATAACGATGGATAAGTATATAATTTTTAGGGTTATGATTTTTTATGATTAGTATTGATAAGTAAGAAAGTTTTTAAATAAGGAAAGGATGTTAATTGAAAAAATAACAGGAAAAGCTTTACCCAAAAAGTATTGAAAAGTAAAAGGAAGGAGAAATTGTCCAAATATACTCATATATACACATATGCGTGCGTATGTATATACACACATATGTGTATATATATGAATGTGTAGATATATGTGTATGTGTGTGTCTATATGTGTGTGCGTGCGTGTGTGTATGTATGTATGTATGTAATAGTATGTTAATTGTTTGTATAAATCATGTGTTTCTTCCTTAAGTTCTAATGTCTAAATGTGTTAATAAAGTGACTCTACTCATACTACTGTATGTTTTGTGTCGTTTGTATAAGTGCAATTATAAATAAAACAAAAGGCAATTTCTAGAAGACTTTCATTTGCAAGGCGTGGCACGCTGTATAGCTGTAAGGCTGTGATGCCAGAATTAAGATGGATTTTCAATCAACAATTCAAGCACCAATTTCTAATGATGAGATTTTTAAATCCCAACTAGTTTTTAGGAGTTGCCTTTTATTTCATGTCAACTTGAATCAATTATCTTTTTAGAAAACTAGTATTAGGTAAGTAGGACTCTATCTAAAAGGAATAATTCCTATTGTTATGGGATTCTGATTAAGATAGAGGAGAAAAATTAGAAATAGGTGAGAATAAAGAGAGGAACGAGCTCTCAATCCAAATTCCTCTTGTTCTCTCCTCTTGGGTGAGCAATCTCTTTCTCTTTTTTTCTCTACAATATGTTATTTTATTTTCTTTGTTTAGCTTCTTCTCCATGATAGAAAACTAAAAGACTTTATTCTAGTTGAAGAATAATTGAAGCTTTGGTTCATCCAACACCATGAGATCTAATTTGTTTTATTTATTGTCTGCATTTTTTGGTATTAATATATTCTTTGTTCAGATTCTAAGGTGATTGTGTTTATTCTTGTGTGATTGTTTTGCACAATTAATAACTAGCTACTATTTAATTGTCAGATAATGTACAGCCATCTAAAATGTCAAATTCGTAATTATTTGATTGTTTTAGTATTAGTGGCAAATGGTAAATTCAATTGTAATAGAAACTTTTGGATTATATCATGGGAAAATATAATCTATTTTGAACAAAGCCTCTTTGATATTTGTTAGTTAGAATTTGTGGCTTTTCTAATTTTTAATGCTGTGAAAAAATTGAATCTTAACGTCGTACATAGGGTTATCTTTTGATTAGGGAAGTAACTAACAGTTTTAGCTTAGTTACCAACACAGTAAGGAAAGGCTAGTTGTTAGAGCTTGTTAACAATCATAACCAATTTATTCATGAGCGTGTGAATTTATCAATGCATCAATGACTAGTTAAAATGAACCAAAGTAGAAATTAATCGTTTGACTAGAGTTTATGTTTTATTTGATTACGATTAATTTAATTTTGTCTTTTTGAATTTCTTAAGCTTAAATTTCTTTAGTTTAGTCATTTACTTAAAACCCCCCATTCTTGTGATATGAAATAAATAAATCGACCGATTCCTGCGGATACAATCCTACTCAGCAATGCACTTCAGTTTATTTTTATTTGAATAGGAATTTTATTTTTGCTAATCTGACACCCAATAGTATGTATATATGTATATGTATGTATGTATGTATGTAATTACACACACATATATACACACATATATATATGCACATATATGTATGTATATGTATATGTGTATGTGTGAGTATAAACATACATACATAGTACACATACATATACATATACATCATATACATATATACATACACACACACACGTATTATCACACCCACCTTTTTAAAAAAAAAAAGAAAAAATGAAAAAGAGATGATGGAAAATGGAAAGATGTGGTTTTTTTTTTTAAAAAAAGGATTTTCATTTTTGAAAATTAAGTAAAAAGGGCTTAAAAATGGGACTTCGAAAAATGCAACAATTTGGGCTCAAAATAGAGTCTAAAAAGGGTTTCTATAAAAAAAAAAAAAAAGAGAGAGAGAGTTGCCACTTGATATCAAGTTTTGTTGTTCCAAGTCACCAATAAAAGGAATTTTAGAAAAATGTAACAAATTAAGAAAAATAAGAAAAACCTTTTTTAGATGACTCTAGATCTTTGAAAAGTAAGAGAAAATGAGTTCAAAGTCACTATTGAAGAAAGAAGAGGCAAATGTTCAATTCGAATTGAACCTAAGATACCCTTTTAACCTCGCAAAAACTAGTTACAAAGTATAATTAAAATTTTCCTAATGTAACCCTAAAACTGTTCACATTTTGGATATCACTACATAAATGCAAAACCTAAACTTAGAAAGGGTATCAAGAGGGGAAAAATGTCCATTTGAGATTTAATTTCAGTTAACACATTAATTGCAAAACCCAAAAAAGTCCTCAAAGGAATTATAAATTATGCGAAATGAGACTAAAAAATAAATATAAAATAAAGATAGAATTTATATAGTAAGTGACCAAATAAAGGGAATGCAACATGATGATCAGGAGACTAAGACTTGTGACAAAATTTTCTTTCTCACAGAGGGTTAGACGAAGTGCTAAAACTATAGAGGCATGGTGGTAGCACTAGCTAGTTGTAAATGTGTGTGCTTGTAGTGGTTGATGGTTAGGTGGCTCGGTGGTGTTGGTTGTGGTGGTTGAGTGGTTGGTGGCTAATGGTGGTCTATGGCGGTTATATGTTAGTGGGGCTTGTTGTGTGGTGGTTTGTAATGGCAGCGGTGTAGGTTGTGGCACTGGTTGAGTCACTGCTGTAGTGGTTGTGGCCGGTAGTAGTGAATTTGATGGAGAAAGAGAAGGAGGGATGGTGATAGTGGCTTATGAATGGTGGTATTTGGTTGTTGTAGGGGTGATTTCTGATGGTTGTAACTCTTTGCGTTGTGTGACTGTGTGATTATGCATGCTGTGTAAATGTGTGTTAGTGAGTATGTGTTTGTATATGAATGTGTATGCTGATGTGTGAGTGTGTGTGTTGGTGTATGAATATGTGTGTATTGTGTGCGTGTGTGTTTTATGATTATGTGATGGATGAGTGAGCGTTTGTGTGTGTATGTGTGTGGGATTGTGTGAATGTCTGGGCTGGTGATTGTGTGTGTTTTTTAGTGAGAATTATGCTAGTGTGTGTACACCGTGTGTATGTGTGACTTAAGAGTTGTATGAATTACAGATCTAAGCAAACGAAGGTTCTCACAAATAGTTCCTAAGCAGCTCGGTCAATTATTCGGCTTGAACTTAAGTGGACAAGTTCAAGTATCGTATTTGCAAGCTTGAAGGCTCCATAAGCCTTATTGAGTATGGGTAATCATTTAATAATTATACATGTATTATTATCTAACTATTGTTTTAGGTATAGAAGTTGTAAAATTTGCCAGAGTTGTCACAATGTGTTTAATAATTTTATGGGTGGGGGAGAAATAAAATTTTCTATTTTTGTTGGATGAGATACAAATCATTGTAGGGGTTTCTCAATTTTGAGTTTGGCACTCAAGTACTCAAGCTCGAGTAGGCTCGCACGAGTCTTTTTCGAATCAAGCTAGTGTAATGAAACTCTACTTAAAGCTCGAGCTCGAGCTACATAATTTCTAACTCGTTCGAGTTTGAGTCGAGTTTGACTTGAGTTTGACTGACATCTATATGTGTTGAATTTGAGCTCAAGCATGGTGCTACTCGGGCTTCACTTGACTCGATTACATCCTTAGTATGAATTGTGTAATAGATAAAAATGACAATTGGTATTCGACAAGAATGGATACTTTAGAAGCTTCCTCAAAACTTAACGACCAAGACAATTAATCCCTATGTCAAGGAAATAAATACGAGAGAATGAAGAACAATTTTTTCTTTTTTGCTTTTTTTCCCTAGTTTCTCTTCCAACTAAATTGAATATGAACCATTACACAGCTAAATTGACAGTGTTAATAAGTTGTAGGCCGCTGTCGGAATTTGTTTGTGATTGGCAGCATATACCTCATCTACTTAAGTTTCTTTTGTATCCATATTACCAGAAATTGAGGGAGTCTTCATGTTCAATTAGACAAATATGATGTGTTGGTTCTCCAATTGAAATTGAAGCAAAGTTGAAATTGTACTCCATAGGAATGCAGTTTAATTTTATTCTAACACAAGAGTAATTCTATCAGAATACCAATTCTGAGAGGAAACTAAACAGAGCCTTGGTATCATTAGAAAATCTTGAGAAATCACAGCTTTATTGATTTTCCTTACCTGAATTATGAGAAGCTAGAGAAAGAGGATTTATCCTTGCTTACAAATTTAAAGGAATCTTTAGAAATAAATCAATTGTGTTAATATTGTTTGAAAAAGAACCATATGATTTTCCACAGTAGTATACATGTGTGAATGAAAGCAAAAGCTTCACATAATTAGCCAAGAAATTCTTTGCAAATTTAACATTACAGGTGGGGAATTGTTTTGTTGCATTTAGCCGAAAACGAACAGCAAACAAAACTGTCTGAATTGATATGAGAAATAATTTTAACAATTTTTTCTTTTTCCTTTTTTGTTGTTCTACTTATTTTTTAGAAACTGAGCAGGTACCTTGACTTCGATGATGTAAAATAAATGATATAAAAAAGCAATATTGAAGTTAAACTTAAAAAGTATAAAAAAGCTAGATTTGATTCAAAAAGAAAGGGGGGTTTAAAAATAATAAAATGGGATCTCTTGAGTATTTGGACAGTGTTAAAATGAGTCTAGCCCATTTTAGTTTCACTTATCTTGCCCATTTGCCAACTTCACAATATAACTTGGTACAGAATAATAGAGAAATACATAATCCAACTTTGATACATAATTCAGATCAAACCAATGCAACATGTACATTGAACGAAAAGATAGGATAACTCATAAACACCCTTAGAATCTCCCAAGAAAGAAAAAAGAAAAAAGAAAAGAAACAATGTCAAATAAATGGCTTTATGTTTTCACCTTACCTTATAACCGCCGCTTCCTCCATTTCCCATCTGTCCAGACAAAAATAATAACTTCTGGGACATGTGCAATCTGTCCATATTCTTCACTTCCCTGGTTCTCCAATTTCTCTATCAGTTGTGAACTCATCTTAGCCAATTTAGCTTTTGGAGCTGCATCAAGTGTTGAATGCCCGAAGGTAGCACCACTAGTAACGGAAGGTCTTCTAGAATTAGTCGTTGGAGAAGGGGCATTGCTCCTTCCTCTACTCTCATCCATCTCAGTCCCTTCACTCCCATTAGGTACAAGTCCTTGAGCTTTAGGAACCCTCTAGCCTTGAAACACAACCCTTCTCCTTGGTAAACTTGTCTCATCTTAACTTGGACCAAATTGGGCAAATATTGAAGGGTTTCAAGCGGATCCTCCACTAACCCACTCCAGTTCAAATCTATTCTTACCAAGCCCTGAAGACAAGTTATCCATTGTGGCATCTTTTCCAAGCGACCCCTCAATTTTAGCATACGAAGAGATAGAAGAGATGAAGAAGAAAAAATATAATTCAGATCAATTACCTCATCTTTTCTAGTTGAACAAATTTCCAATTCTTGAAGATTGGAGAGCTTCTCAAGGGAGTAGCAGAGCTCCTTTCCATCATCTATTCTTAGATTTGTAATTCCTAAGTCTCTTAATTGGGTCAACTTTCCAATCTCTTTAACTATTGCACTTGTGTCATCATTCTCTCGTGTTGCTCCCACATCTATGATTCCTAGTGTATATAGGGTAAAAAGCTCTCCCATTTTCGATGGAGCTTTGAATCCATAATATTCATAATCATTATCTACTGAATAAACTTGTCTAAATGCCAAAAGACGACGAAGTTTTTGTAGCTTTAGGATTTCCTTAGGCAATTCTCTGACTTCAGTTTCAACCAAATTCAAAAACTCTAAATTTTGAAGCTTTCCTATGGATTTTGGAACTATTTTAACTCTTGTCCCTCTTAGGGACAAATACTTGAGATGAAACAAGTTGAAAATCTCATTTGGGATTTCCTCCAACTGTACATACCCCTTAAATCTAGTACCTTTAATAACTTACTAGATAGAATCTCAAATAACAATGTTTTAGATAGTGGCTCTTTGGATCCAAAAGTAATTAAGGATCGAAGATGTTCAAAGCAAAGACTTTGTTGGGGATTATTATCAAAGAAATTATTAATCACTAAACGTCGTACCTTGTTCGGCCACCATGTGTGTAATCCAGTGCTCACAGTCACCAAGTTTTGCTCCTTAGACTTGGAAAAAATAACTTCTCGTAAAAGGTCATGGATATGACAACTGTAGGGGATTCCTTCATAGAATACCCTAGCCACTTGAATTTGGCTCCGATTGACAAGCTCCTTAAGATAATCCCAAGCTACATCTTCAATTGTCATTCCTTCTCTCCGTTCTACAAATCTTTCAGCAATCCATAATTGAGTTAGCTGATGGCATGGTATTTCATAATCCTCTGGGTAAATACTAATATACAACAGGCAGTTTTTGAGATTAGAAGGCAAATCGTTGTAACTAAGACTAAGTATCTTTTTAACTCTGTCCAGTTTACCAGTTCCTTCTAATTCAACCCTGAGATTGCGTCGAATTGCCTCCCATTCATCTATTTTGCTCACCCCCTTCATAGACAAAAGCCCACTTATAGCAACAATGGCTAAAGGCAAACCCTCACATTTACTCAGAATAGCTTTTGCAACATGCCTTAGATGAATAGGGAAAGATTTGTCTTCAAATGTCTTGTCACAAAATAGTGTCCATGACTCTTCAAAAGATAATGGTTGCATGTTGTAGACAAAACTTTGAGTCTCTAAGCAAGAAGCAGAGGCTACATCGGCAATTCGTGTTGTTAGCATCACACGGTTGCTGTAGCTATTCTCAGGTAGCACAAATTTGATTTCATTCCAAAATTCCACGTCCCATACATCGTCAAAGACAATCACATATCTCTCTTGTTGGAGAAAATCTTTGACAAATGCTTTCAGCTCAAAAGTTGTCATGGAGTTGATCAGCTGGGGGACTGATTTTTGATTTCTGCATGTAATTGATGAATTAAGCTTTTGAGGAGATCTTGAAATTCGAATGTTTGAGAGACTGTTACCCAAGCACGAATTGGGAAATGCTTTCTAACATCTGTATCTTCATGGACTTTTTTTACAAGGGTCGTCTTCCCAAGTCCTCCCATGCCGACTATTGATATAACTTTGAACTGGGAATCGCATTTGAGGAGCTGAGAAAGGAGATGCTGCTTGGGCTTGTCGATGCCAACCAATCTAGCTTCTTCCACAAGAAGGGCATCGTCCCTGCTATAGCGCCATGCATTGTTGTTCACAGCAACTAGAGATTCAGAGGCTCGGTCAATGATACCATATTCAGATTGATACCTTTGCTGCCCTTCCGAAATACTTTTTATTCTATTCTTGATGCTTTGTATTTCACTAGCAACTCGATGGCGAGCAGGCAAGCTCTTCATTGAGTTGAAAGTATTCCGAAGAGAGCCATAGAATCCTTGAGATTGTCGACGAGCAAATCGAAATACAAATTCATCAAGAACATCTTCAGTATCATAAGCAACTTCTCTCACTTGCTTGACCCATTCTTGGAGCCTAGGATCGTCTTCTTCTTTGGCTTCGGCCACTTTCAAGAATGCTCTCATATGCCCCAACTCATCAGTGATGAGTTGGACCTCTTGTCGGAGACCTCCCAACAGCCTTCCTTCTTCCCGAAGAAAGGTTGAGAGCTGACTTGAAACGAAAGATAGAACAGTTCCGGCCATTATTAGTCCTCTATATTCTCTTTCAATACAAGGGCAAGAATGTGGGACTGTCAGGGTTTTTCATTCATGGAATGATTGAGACTTTGATAGGCATTTTATCAAGTAAGGCAATAATTTTTATATGTATAATTTAATATATTTCGTTTGTGGGATCATTTAGTGATTTACAGTTAACTATCATAACTGTTAATGTTACTTTGTGGTTTTGTAATGTTCCCCCAATAAATTATTCTAACCTTCCTTTGTTTTTCCAAAAAATGTGATTGTGGAATCCTGAAGCTCCACTTTTGAAAAATTATTCTTTTGCGACTTTAAGATTGTATTATGTACCTGATTTTATCATATTGTGATTTTTTCGGCCGGCTATTGCCTTGTAAAATAAACTTTTATAATTTTTAAGCTAACAAGGCTCTAAAATAATGAAATAATGAATGTGGGTGACATTTGTTGGTTAATTCGGCCGGCTATTCCCTTGAAAAGTAATTTTATCATTTTTTATTGAACCAATTTGTGTTTATCCTTTTTGGTGTAAGTTGAGTTGATGCTTGTTTACCAAATTCTTAGACATGCTATCTTAGACATGCTATTTGTGCGTCTATATATAGATATACATATATATATGCATGTACATACATACATACATATATACATATACATATATATGTGTGTGTATGTGTGTGTGTATATATATGTGTGTATGTATCTGTATATGTATTAGCTTGATTTTCTTCAAATATTTTGGTGGGCTTATGATGAAAATTTAAATATTATCTATTAGCGGATTTCAGTGAGATTTTTCATCAGTGATCTCATTTTTACACACACTGAGGACCTAAATAAAAAAATAAATACATATATATATATATATATATATATATATATATTAACTTGGACTGCACGGCCAGTACCTAGTGTTTGTCATTTTGTCTTTGGATGGTCGATGACTTGTTTTCTATTTCAGTATGTTTGGATTAATGGCTTTGGATTTAAAGGTAGCATTTTAAATATCCAGACGAATTCTTCCAATAAAATAGAGAAGGAATAAAGTCTTCGAATGATCATAAAATAATCCTAATGCTCCTGATTCCCAATTTGTATGCAGGATTTGATGTGCTACGGATTACTTAATTTCGATATATTAAAAAGTGTTTTCTAACTCGTGTCATCACTTGCGAGTTTATATATATAAGTTTCATCTATTCTTTTAACTTTTAACAGCATATGTATGTTTTGCATAGGCAAGGACATAACAATTGGCAAGATTTAAAAGATGAAAGATTTCTTCGAATAGCAAGTAATATGAATACGGTGATGATTTAACAATTGTCTTAATTTCTCCCCTTATCTTGTAAATATCCTTGTAGAGAAAAATAAATAGATGTCCAAATCTCATTAAAGTATTATTAATAAGGCTAGAGAAAGTATATTGGTGTAACACTTTTAATATATTCTAATAACGCCCATAATACATCATAATAAGCACCATAATAATTCCTCCCTCCCAATTCTTTAACTCACACATTCCTTTTGATTCTTTAGTCAATTTTATAATTTTATACCACTGGTTGGAAATAATGTATATGCATGTCACATCCCAATGACAATGCATTCAAATGCATGCTCATCCACCACATTAACTTTTTGGTATAATGAACTTTTTTCCCTCTCCCATATTTCAAAATTGAAAACTTGAAAAATCCATTTAAAATTTTAGATAACTAACCAATGAGTCGTGATCAGTTTAAAGTAATTTAAACGATAAAATATAGCATGTCGGTTTTGATCCACTTATAATATCTCTTTTAAAAAGAAAGCTACCTAAAACTTCAAAAGAAGCCACAGCATAAAATATGGAACAACGCTTCAACTTGTATACTACGAAAGTTTTGGCCTTGTATGAGAGCATCCCTTTGTATTGGACTCTTCCAAAGACTATTTTTCTTTGGCATGTGGTGTCGTTTTTTTAAATTTTCTTTTTTCCCAAAAAAAAATCTATTTTTAAGGGTTTACTTACTCAGAATTAACTCTAACAACCTATTTATTCCCTCAAATTAAAAATAACATTACTATATGCAAATAATATTCAAACATTTATAAAATTAATTTTCATAAATTAATATTTTTACAAGAAAATAAAAATTTTATTAGGATCTGAATATCGTGGATATTCATAATTTGGTACTATCTATTAAAAATTGGGTACACTTTCCTCCCCTATTTATAAGAATTTCTCCCTGGCTTTAGCATTTATTTGCCCTATTTTATTACTTTTTGATTTTTCTATTCTTGGCACATTTTGGTAGGTTGGGCTTTATCAAATAGACATATCATATCCTGTTTACAGAATAATTTTACTCATTGCAGATAAGCCTATGAGAGAATTATTCTAAAACTTTTGCCTCCTATCACACTTCCTTCATCCACCCCCCAAACAATCAACCAAAAAAAAGTGCTACTTTATATTAATCAACGATTTTTTTTTTTTTACTTACTTTTGAGGATCATCAATTTAAATTATGTTCATTTGAAGAAAATGAAAAAATATTGAAAAATACTTTTCTCTTCAGAGACAGCATTGAAACTTATTTCGTCTAGTTTTTCCTTGAAGGTTTTGTTTGTTTGATAGTGTTTTTTAGAAATATGTTTTTTAAAAACTCCATACTACGTTTTTCAATCACTTTTTTATCTCACATACACATTTACCAAGAAGAATATTAAAAACAATTACAATAATATTTTTAAATAACACCTCAAATACTAAAATACCTTTTTTCGGCATATTTTTAGAAATATATTTTTTAAAAAACTTCAAACGCATTTTTTAACTATTTTTTATTTCACACACACATTTATAAAAAAAATCTCTAAAAAAATTACATTAATATTTTTTAAAAGACATCTAAAAAAAACAACTATCGAAACTGTTATTAATCATTCATTTGATATTGGAGGTGGACAATAAACTTCGCAAAAGCACTTAGAATGTGGTAATTTGTAGTTTTGATAGTTTAAAGACAGTAATGGTGGTTCGGCTGGGGAAAGTGGACTAAATCCTGTATGGAACAAAAACAATGATCCAAAAACAACACGAGTTATGTGCAAAAATTGTCAAGAAACCACAGAAAAATTCATGGTTGGGTTACAAGACATGCTCAAATACCATAAGTTGGCTAGCGATCCATGAGAACATAAATGCTGATCCAATATGTAATCCAGAAAGTTTGACTATGGGATCTCATCTCCCACCTATTATACTGATGCAACAAGTTAGGCTGCAACTTTCTCAACTTGTAGGGCATGCATTCTCGTTATTTCCTACTAGCTGTTTGGTTTCAAGCAACATTTATTTTCTCAGACTTTGAATCACAGTTAAGAATTGCAAAAGAAAATTTCTTATATGATAGGTACGAATTCAATCCTGCCTCTTTGTTAGGCATAAACATCAATGTTTTTATAATACTAACATCTAAGAGGCAGAGTAGTTCACTTGTCAAGGGAAAAAAAAAAAAAAAAAAAGAACAGAAAAATTTCTCACCATTTATCAGCCAAGCTACTTTGCATTGGAAAGCATCAACAAAAATCTTTTATTCCAGACTCAACAAACTTAAGGAAAAATGTCTAGTTTGTTACAAACATTGTCTTTGACAACCTGATAATGAATCTCCACTAGCTACAAACCCACCCAAAAAAAAAAAAGAAAGAGGAAGAGGGGGAGGGGGGGGGGGGGGGTGGGGCAGTTCCTAAAAATTGCATTCTCTTTCGATAATTGGTTTATTGAGTTAGTGGTGGCATCCTTTCTTTTAGACTTGGAGGGAAAGCAGATGAGAATCCTGCACCTGCACCTAATTCTCATCATCATCTCATGTTCTCAGTGTCATGTGGCCTTTTTATCCCGGGATCCCATCACTTTATGCCTACCCAAAATTCGAAATATTAGGACAGGTGTCTATATTAGTTAGTTAGGTCATACTACTGAATGATTTACCATAGTTTCACATTGATATGACGTAGTTTTATATTAAATGTAATTAGACACCATAAAATTTGGACTGATTCATCGTGCATACAGTTAGTCTTTTCGCATTTAGCAGTCTATGTAACCCTTAATATGAAATTAGACATCCTGTTTTTTTTGGGTGTCAAACACCTGCCTAATTGGCTAAGGGGAAAAAGATGAGGATAAAACACTTACAGTGGAGGAGGCATATGGCATGTAATTGTGAAGTTGGCCAACAAAATGAATAAACCAAATCACGTTGTCTGCATATTTTGGCCGGATTCATTTTACATAGTTCTACTATTAAGCAGCATCTTGCTTTATTGAACTCTAAATAACGGTGACACAGGGAAACTAATACAGATAATTAGACTCCGTTTCTCACCTCTGCGGAAAACCAAATTAAGAAAGAAAAAGAAAAAGGATCCATTTGTTAACATGATTCCCCAGAACTCAGTGGCCTTTGGAAAATATCGTAAACCCTTGGCAAGCATTTTTTTTCCGCAGCATTTGCTGTGATTTTCTGTTTCAATTCTGTATCATCAGAAATAATATTTGTATAAAAAATAACAAAAAAAAAAAAAAAGGCAGAAACCCAAAAATATACTAGAAAGTTCCAGAAATTAGAACTTAAAAAAACCTTCACATTCCCTGCCGATTTACACAAGTGCTACAGAGACACTGTGTGCGTAAAATCTTTTAATTTTTTCAGAAAATATAAATTAAATTCATGAAACTAATTTTAATTATTGATCATACTTATGTTATACCTTATAATCTTAATATCGCAAGAGTAATTATTTTCTTTAGTTACTATTTTTGCAGGTGAATTTGTTGAATTAAAATTAAAAAAATAAAAAGAAAAAAGAGACACACAGACCAAGTGCATAATTATCCCTATTCAGCGGATAGGAACTTTACATACATCTACAGAAAGTTATGGGAAGAGAATAAAGAAAGCAACAAACGAGGAATTTAACATATCCTGTGGAATATATGCATTTTCCTATATAAACACGCACAAGGTAGGTTAGTGTAACAATTACAATTCACAAATACATTAATGGGCATTCGAGAAATAGAAATAGCTGCTGGAAACAAGCTGATCATACACGAGTTGGAAGACGTCTGTGACTCGGTAACTGGACGTGCACTCACTGGGTCATGGTTATGGGACTCGGCTATTGTGTTGTCCCACTGGATGTCAACGGAAGCCCAACTCAATTTCGACTTCACTAATAAAACCGTGCTAGAACTTGGCGCGGGAACCGGGCTTCCTGGCTTGACGGCGGCTCGGCTTGGCGCCAGCCGTGTCATCCTCACAGATATTGAACCATTAATTCCGGTGTTAGAGAAGAATGTGGAGGTCAACGGGCTTGCCGACCAAGTTGGGGTGTGTCAACTAGTGTGGGGATCGGACGAGTTACCGAGTCAACTGAGTGAAGCGGGACAATTCGACTTGGTGCTGTTGTCGGACGTGTTCTTCGACGCGACAGAGACGGCGGCGCTGGCCAATACATTAAAGAAAGTAAGTGGGAAGGGAACAACGGTGTGGGGAGCCACAGAGGTGAGGCCGTGGACGAGTGATTGCTTACGTGAATTGGAGAGTGAAGGCTTTGGAATCGTTCAGCTGTCGAGTCAACTCAGTGACGGATTGCATGAAGAGGTGACCAGCTGCAATTCGGAGGAGTTTTCTGTTTTTCAGCTGGTCCCACCAGACCAAGATTTTGAGCATTTGGAGGTGTGGTCGCCGATTGTATCATGATGACACACCTTGAAAAATTCGTCAGGACGCTGAGACAAGTACAGTGGCCTGGAGGGTCAGACATGTCCTTTTGTTTAATTTTCATTTACTTATAGTTTAACGAGCTTATTTTTCATTTTTCAAGTCTTTTTTTTTTCCAGGCACAGAGGGAAGAGGCCTGAAGGGAGACAACAACGGGCTTATATTGCATTTGATAAAAATAAAGGCCCGTTTAGGTTATCAGTATATTAACATCTTATAATTTTTGTCTTTGAAGATAATCTTTTTTTTTTTTTTTTTTGGAAGATGATCTTTTTTTAAGTCTTACAACAAACAATAATATTAATGTATTATATCGCATTACAATTAAACTGTCAAGCTTCAAGCTTTACGCGAGTAGATTTTGTAATTTTCCGAGTTTGATTACCAAAAAAAAATTACGAGTTTGAAAAAACCTGCCCTTCTCCAAAGTGGGCAATCATGCACATTTGTCTGGTTAGAAATCTAGGGGTCCCGCATACATGATTCATTTATCCATTCCCGTCCAGCAGTATCTCCCACTCTTGTTTCGGTTAGTGAAGTTCCATATCAATCCATTGCAATACAGTTAAGCTAGGTAGAAACAATCATCCCAATATGGGCGGGACAACAATTACCAGCTCTTATGAACAATACGGGAGAAATACAAGATCCATTATTTATCAACATATCTTGCCACTCGCTGCATATATTCAATTCTAAAAAATTCAGTTTCCATGTAATGATCAACTGAAATTGCTTACGTCCGAGGACACAAACCAACAACACTACAGAAGCCCCTTTTTAGCCAAATCGCCACATAAACCTTTGGTTTACCTGTCAAAGCACGACAGTGTTGGGCTCGGTACGAAACATTGCCTAGTAGACTCATAATCAACCTTGAAAAAATTTAACCAAATATCCGAATTGCAACAGAAATTTCAAATGATATCCAGTAGTCGTGAAAGAACCAAAAGAACACGTGAGACAGGAGAATGGAGTAATAAGAGCAAAACAAATACAATCCAACCAAATATAAGACAAAAGGAACAGCGAGCTCCAATTATTCACTATATTAGGCACAATCAGCAATCCATAACATTTCTCGTCCCCAACAGAAAATGACGAATCACAAAAAGGGATACAAGGTGCATAAACAATTCGATGAACACCAGTAGAACACACATGTATACCTAAGAAAAACCTATCACTTGGGATAGTTTAATATCTAACATATACCAATTACCATAAGGTAAAAAGAGTGTAATTACATATCAGGAAGAGCTGAAAGGCTTGGGTATGTCTCATGCTTTTTGCTTTATAAGACTCGCAGTGGTAGATGCTCCAGGGTCATCTGCAATTTCGTTATAACCCACCCTTCCGACAAAACCATGCCATGTAATGCGCTCTTCAAGCTATATACTTCCAGGAAGAAATTTGGGGTTATCTTTCTCCTCAGCACCAGATGTGCTGCTCATGTTCACCCAAATACACAGCATTCCTTTGAATCAATTGGTTGATCCAATCACTCAGAAATGTCCAAAGCGATATAGCCTCGACCGAATCCCATTTATTTCTGGTTTCTGATAGCATCTTAGGGCTGATAATATGCCACACACGACAGCACAAATCAAGTTGCTGGATGCAAAGACTACAAACCATCAAATATTAAATCCCATGTCATCAACCATTGTAGTGGAGTTTCTGATTTTGGGAGCCTTGGCCTTGCTGGGCCTGCTGCTGTTGCTGCTGAGAAGCCTGTATATTTAGCGGCTGTGTGTTGTAATGAGTAAAAGGCTGGGAATAAAGTGGATTGAGCATACTCTGTCATTAAACGAAACGATTCACAAACTGTTTTGAGGAAAATATAACATCTGAAATGGGTAATATCAAAGGATACAGAACAAGCAAAATCGCAAACATCAGTACTTACAAAAATAAAGGCCACTTAAAATACTTTGGTAAATAATGCCAAATGCAATATCCCACGTAGAGCAAATTAGACAAATTTTATCACATGATGCTTTGACAAATAAGAATTAGAATGACTAAAATAAGGAACCTGAGACTGAAGTGGATTAGTATTGGCTACGCCAAAGTGGTTCTGAGAAGCATCATCTTGAGAAGGATCATTGAATCCAGCCTGTGTGAATAAACCTTGTGAACCATGAGCCATGTAGTCCTACAATTGTCAACAAAAGGATCCGTCTTATGAGTAGAGAGGAATTAAAAAATATATATATATATCCTAAGAGACATCATGCTACAACTTTTACCTATTGCATGATCTTTTCCTAATCAAGCTCCAGTGACAAATGACAACCCATAGTTAAAAAGTACCACAAATTTTTGAGATAGATGATCTCTTTCACAAATTTCAACAGGGAAAAAACAGGAGATCAAAGAGTATTAGTAAGATTAACAAACCTGGGACATGAAATCATTTCCAGTTCCAAAGCGAGAATATCCAGCTTGTGAATTCTGGTTCAAAAAGCTTCCTGGGAATCCACCTTGTGCACTCTGTGTAACATAATCAACGGCATATCCACTTTGAGAAGCCTGTACAGCAACAAAGCAAGGTTCAGTACAAAAATAACGGTCAAGAGTTAAAGAACAGAAAAATATACCGTACCAATATAAAAGCAATAATTTTGGGTTTGATTTTTTTTGGCTGGGTTTTTGTGTTCTTTTCTTCTTCTTTTTTTTTTATTTTTTTTTTAGGGGGTGGGGGGAGGGGCATGTTTAAATCTTCTTCCCAAGAACAATGCAAAAACGAGATGAGACATGCATATGAAATCAGTTATACCTGTGTAGAGAACTCAGCAACATTGTATGGAACATGTGACCCTTGACTTTTAAAGTCGTCACCCAGGAAATCCTGATTGGTAATTACAGTGTATTTGAGAAACAAATTCAAAACAAAAACCCAAACAAGGAAAATATTTATGTTCTCAGGGTCATTTTACCTGGGACATGCCACCCATGGAGAACCCATCCCTAAATGTTTGGCTTTGTCCCTGAACTGTCATCTGCCAAGACAAGGACAAATGTAATATTAGCAGTCAATGAACTCTTTACATATCACAAAAAAATAGCAACAGGGTAATAATCAGAAAAGGGAAACAAGTAGCAATTGGCTGAGGAAAGAGCTAACATTCGAAACATAGCCAGGTTGAGTCAATGGTCCACCAACAGAGGGCTGGCTATTTGGATTTTCCAAAGCCGGAAAGTTAAAGTTAGACCCAAGACTTCCAATAGGTTGCTGTGAGCCTTGCTGGTGTGGAAGATGACTGCCAATAGGAGTACCAGTGCTACCGCGCCCAGCCCCAAAACCCCGGCTTCCAGGCTGCGGAACATGAGGAACTGCTCCAACAGGTCCATGCACAGCACCACGGCTAGGAATTGCATACGGTTGAGATGGTGGGGCACCATGATAAGGAAGGGACAGGAACCCGAGGCATGGGGTAACCAGTAGGGTGCATACCAGCTTTATGCGTACCATTTGGAGGGCCAGAAGGCATGTAAGAACCTGTTTCAAGGATAACAAGTATTCATGCACTGAAGATCCTAATTCATTTTCTGATCAGTTACAATCAATCTCTTGTTTGTAGCTTACAAGCATGATTAATTGTCTAATAACAACAAATATAGTTATTTAGGGGAAAAAACTACAGAGAAATGCTACAACTGCTCAGCGACTTGTAATTGTTAAACTAAATGCTGACGCAACTGACCAGTTACTATTCACTATATGCAAGTACACATTCCCCCCCCCCCCCCCTCTCACTCCTCTTCTTCCAACCACCAAACAAATGGGATAGCTGGACCAAACACCAAACCCCTCCCCCCAACCCAAAAAAGAGAAAAAGAGGGGAAGTGGTTAGAGAATTTAGAAATCTAGCTTACCCCTAGAACGGCTGCCCCTCCTATCAGCATTTGTATTTGAGGCGGCAACAGACCCAAAAGCATCATTTGGAATAATTCCAGGTCCACCACCAAAGAAAAGTCTGCGATCATTATATATCTGTGACACATAACCCAAAATCCACTTCATTATAAAGTCACAACAATGAGAAATTAGAATCAAAACCTGTCCCAGAATGAAACATTGGCACAAGTAAAACAATCATAGCGTCAATAGCTGTAAAATTAAATAGAAAAAATCATCCACACTGCATTTCCCGTACCGCACCTTTTTGGGCTTTTGAAATTGAACCATACTCTGCTTCAAGTTATTTAGTGGTCCTTCAACCAAGCACTCATTTTCCTGACGAATAAAACCACAGGAGGCATCATTAATAATGCATAATTGTAAAGCTGAAAATGTGCATTTCCAGGCATCCCAGAATAACATTTTGTTCAAACGTATACTAGCAACTAAAACGAACGAATCTGAAGAAATTCGAAGATGCAGTTCCAGGGAATAGCAGCAAAGCAACCAACAAAGGCGATCAACTTCAGAACAGCACTTCAATCCAAATATGACATTCAAGTACCAGAAAGCAAGGTGAAATACCTTGTAGTGAGTCAATAAGCTATTCCAGAGTGGTTGTTTGCTAAGAACTTTAGGATTCCCCAGGATGACAATGCCATAGCGAGCACGTGTCAGGGCAACATTAAGTCTTCGTGGGTCATTCAGGAATCCAATACCCTAAGTGCAAAGATTTCAGCAGACAGACATCAGTTAACGGTCGGTGTCAAATAAGGAGGAAATCTGAAACTGTCACCATAATTTCTAAGATTCTATTAAAATAAAACTACATGATGAAATTTCTTTTGAAATATAAAAAATCAGAAGTGAACCAACCTGGTGTTCATTACTCCTGACACAAGACAATATAATATAATCTTTTTCCCTCCCCTGGAATGAGTCCACACTTGCAACCTGAGATGAAAATTTTTCATGTAATAGTTGTTACAAAAAACGAAATACACCTCCACCAAGTGCATGTGGTATTTGTCTTACCTCAATTTCCTTGTAAAGTTGCTGCCTTAGGGAACCATTCCTCGACATATAGTTAACTATGTATGCTCGCTGACCCTCATAAGGTGTTATAACTCCTATCTGCAAAATGTGAAGCAAAATAGTATAATAACATTTAAAAAAAAAAAAAAAAAAAGATCACAAGTGCAACTAGATTAAAGTAGAGAAGATTTGTTTACCTGACTGGGTACCACACCACTTTTCAAGAAAGTAGTCACGATCTTTTCAACATTTGCAGCCTCAGTCCTATTCAAATAGGATGTACCACTTGCACTAATCTCCTCTTGTCCCATCTATGCATATCAGAATGATGCAGATTGAATACAAGTCATAGGAATGAGAAAAAGAGCAAAAGGTAACAAAACAAAGGGGAAAAATAAACATAAATCCAAAAAAAATTAGATAAACATAAATCCAAAAAACAATTCAATTCTTTGTTCTATCAGGTTCCTTATCTAGCAAGTGATCTCAATATTGATTTCCTGAAAAATCAGGAAAGGTAGAACATCTGCGATGCAAATGAAAGATATCAGCATGGCAAAAAACAACTCAAGTTTGGATTTTGAACATATTCCCATGATTTGCATGCCTCAAAAATTCCACAATTAACACTGTGGATAGAAATATCAATACCAGCATTGTCCCCCTATATCCCTCTTTCTAGTAGACATCAATGCCACAGCATCAGGCTGGAATTGATAAGTTCTCACAAAATTGATCCAGATATCACATGTAAAATGAACCAGTTTACCTGGACATAGAAGAACATGGGTCGATTTGGCACAGGCCAGGGAAAATCAATGCCAGATGATTGCCTCTCATTGATGGTTACTCCATTTTGGAGAGTACCTTCATAGAAGCTGTTAGATGGAAATTCTGAAAGGGCAGGATGCATTCGATATTGAACCTGCAATTCATGACAATATGAATGTTGCATATCAGTAAGATTTGTATCCAGTAGTTTTACAGCTTTCATAAATCTACTCCCAAGTATCCACTAGTTTTGGACCTTTCATGAAAGTGAATCCCAACATGACATGACAACAAAGTAAAATGTACATGGTGACGAACTAATGCAAACTTATATAGGAA
>CM045559.1:5082073-5123449 GCA_024721245.1 Mitragyna speciosa
GTAAATAGTCTCGGGCGGTTTTGCACGGGTGGGCGAAAGTTATTTTGTGTGGGTCGAGGGTTTCTGAAACATGGGTTGAGTGTTTGGATAAAAGGTTGGGCATTTACTGGTTGGGCTTGGGTATTGAAAACAGGTTGAGGGTACTGGGGATAAGTAGGTGAGGGATGTGCCAACTGAGGGAATCGCGGGTATTGAGAATGGTAATTTGGCTTGTTTTGGAACCTGGGGTTGAAATTTGGGCCTTGATTTATCACAAAAGATATTTCTTCTTCTCTTTTCTCAGGCTTTTTCCCAATTGCTTTCTTCAGATTATTACCATTTTGCAACGATTCAACTTGCAACTTCACAGCAGCCATGTCTACTACCTTTCCCTTCTTCACCCCTCTCTCAATAGCTTCTGCTTGCTCAATAACCTGGGCGAAGGTCTTTCCAATTGAGCCTACGATGGCCTGGTAGTAAGGTGGGTCTTGGGCATCGATAAATAATTTTACCATTTCGTTCTCATCAATTGGCGGATTTACTTTAGCTGCCACACTCCGCCAACGCTGCCCATAAGCTACATAACTTTCTGAGGGCTTTTTCTTCAATTCTACCAGTGAGAATCTATCCGGCACCAAATCACAGTTGAACTCATACTGTTTGATAAATGCTCGGGAGAGGTCGGTCCAGTTTCGGATCTTTGAAAAATCCAACTTCAAATACCATTCTAATGCATCCTTCTCCAAACTCTCTCCAAATAGCCTCATCGGCAATTTCTCATCCCCGGTCGGCTTAGCCCAACTTGTTGCAGAACATCTTAAGGTGCACAACAGGGTCGCCAGCACCGTTGTATTTAGAAAATTCTGGCACCTTAAACTTTGGAGGCAGTTGAGTATCAGGGAACATACAGAAATCATCGTAATTCAAACCGCCGTACCGATCCAATCCCTGGCTCTCTCTGATGAAATCATCGAATCTCTCCAATCTTCGCAACAGGGCCTTTTCTGTCATGCCTGGATTCTCATCCCTGTTATACGGCTCCACATCCACTCCTACTTGATACCCCGGGTCTAGCACAAATTGATGTGTGTTGAGGTTCGGTAGTGGTTGAGTGTTCAGAGGGAAATGGTTGGCTTGTTGTGCATATTGTGGTTGGTTCAGAGTGTTTTGGGTGTGTCTAGGACTGGGTGGGATTGGAACAGTCATTTGAGGGTTTTGAGTGTTTGGGGGTGGAGGAGCCATCTGAGTATTTTGGGTATTGAGGAGTGGGGTTTGTACTGGAATAGCTGAGACATTGTTATTCGCATCCGGGGCATTTCCGCTCACATCAGATTGGGATTGTGGAGGTTCTCGAATGACCGGTGCAGCAGAAGTAGAGCCGTTGTTGTTCATGTTACTGATGAAGTGGGCAATGATCTGACTATGGGAAGACACTTCATGAGTCATATTATTCATCTTGGCCAACATTTCATCCATCTGAGCCCTCAACGCCGTTAACTCTGAAGACTGATTCCCGACAGGTCCCTCGAATGATTCAGTGGGAGCACTCATGTTTATATGTAGCTGTCTAGTACGGGACCGTGTACGAATGGGGCTTCGGTGAAAAGAAGCTATGTTTTACAAGTACCTGAAATGTACACCAGAAAGAAGAAAGGTTTAGTCGCCCCATCGTCATTGTCACTGTCAATTTTATTATCACAAAGAAAAAGGAAAAGATTAAAGTTAGTAAGTATATAAATAATTCGGTGCATGTCCTAGGAGGTGCCCTTATTATGCCAAGGGTAGGCCTAATCATGAAATGCAATCCTTTAGGGTGAGACCCCCCTTCAGTATTGGAGTGAGAAGCATTTCAGTTTGGTAATTTAGCCAATGTTCATTCCACTTGATCATTAAAAGAAAATACTCCACTACTTTTACAGCCAGTCAGACATAGTGAAGCAAAATAGTACATCATTCGGTCAACTCTCCTATACAATCTAAGACTCTCTTCAGTTGGTCCTCTAGGCGTTGAGCTTTGCTGCGATCTGGCTCCCAAGAGTATCTGTTCATCGTGTGATTGATGTTATCTTTCAGCTCCAAACATTTCCTCTTCTTTTCTCGTAGTTCTTGTTTCGCTTCTGTGTAAAGTTGCTTGACAGATTCATATGCTTCCTTGTTCTTTTCAGAATTCTGCTCTGCTTGTATTAGTTCACGATCTTTCATTTCTAACAGGGTTCTTAATCGAGCAATCTCTTCAGCAGGATCAATGACAACTTGTCTTGTTGAAGTATTTTGATTGTTGAGCCACATCTCATACTGCGGAGTGGTAACAGGAGTAACCCTGTTTTTTGCATCGAACGGTAAGTTTTGGTCTGTACACTGGCTTTCCCATGCTTTCATCAGCTCTGATCTTCTAGGAATCTCAGTGGGACAGTTTCCTTTGTCAAAGATAATGAGAAAGTCTGATAAATCAGGTGTCGGCGGTAATCCTTGGATACGCCCTAACTGTCGAAGAAATCTTTTCGGAGTGTAAGCGGCAATGCCCTGAGTCCCTAGTAGCGGTATGAAATCGGCCAACTTAGTACGGAGAGCAGCTTTGATGCAGTCTGTCCAATCCAGAACCCATCGAATCCTTCGATCAGGTATCGTCATCAAAAAGTCTAGACATTCTAAAGCTGTCCTCATCGAGCTATTTCCTTCCACCCTTTTGTGATGCGTGACTATCCAGTTGTATCCGATCAATGGCAAACTGTTGGGAATAGCCGAGTGACTCTTGAAGTGTTCCATGGCCCAAATGTGTAAGATCCTGTTGGATGCATGAAAGAAATTGGTTTTCCTTTGGCAATTGGTGCAGGCAGTGAATATATCGGCTAACACAGTTGGCACTATAGAAGTCCTTTGACCTCCGATTCCAAAGAAAAGATCGGAGATGAGCTTAGTTATCTTAAAACTGATTTTTTTGTCTTCTCTTGGAAATAAGTAAGTTCCTGCCATGGCATACCCATACACCCAAAGTCTCTTGTGCGCCCATGCTGCCTTGGATGCAAGCGTGAAATCCCCTGAATACTTCTCAAACCCGTCCTTATCTGCAAACCTATCAAACAAGAATTTCACACTTATACTCTGATCGGAGCCTTGTAGTGCAGACTCCCTCAATCCAGCGAAATGGCAGAACTCGGCTTTTCCAGAAACAAATGGAAAGATTACGGTTGTCCGTTCTACTGGCAAATTAAGTAAACCGGCTACCTCTTCAATTGTAATGGTCAATTCCTTGTCTCTAATCCTAAATGCTGAGCAATCAGGGTCCCACAGATGAATCAGAGCTTCCACCAAACATCCGTTTGTCTCTATTTCCTTGAAGTCACCAATGGGTCCTAAAAATGCTGCTACTTGGTTGATCTCACTAGGCAGGAGGAGCCCTGGCCACCTCCGGACTTCAGGTAGGACTGTTAGCATTTGCTTGATGCGTCGTGGGTTATTCATTCTGGTGCAAAAATATGACTTTATCAGATCACCTTACCTGGGGTCTCACCCATCAGGATTTACTGAAATTTAAACGTGCAATGTCTTTTAGGGTTACGTACCCGAGACAAAAGGATGGCCTTCCTATCATGGGATTCCCAAAATGGCATTCCCTCTAGGGTTTATGTATGATGCCAGTTTATTAAAGCAAGCTAAAATATACAAAAAATGTCAAATTTGAGAAGGTGATGTGGAATTTTCTTTGAGAAAGATGGATCATGAACTGTAGAAAAGAAATTATTGACTCTAAAAATGTTTGATTGAAAAATCGAACCTACAAGAGGTTACGGGACACAACGTTGAAAGAAAACAAAAGTCCTGACTTTATCTAGAAATATACAAATCAAAATGCCAATTTATTAAAATCCAATGAAATATGTGCTAAAATCGCCTTTTGTGTAATGTGGGATGGGAGGGCGGGGGATGCGGCAAAAACGACATGTTAATTTTTGAAAAAGGGTAAATACAAGTTGTGCAAAAATTTGACCATCTGAGTGCAGTTATTAACTAAAAAATTAGTTCGAGTAAAATTGACAAGTACAACAAAAATGAGTAAACTTTGAAAAGGATTTAAAAACTAAGGATTTAAAAACTAAAATTTTTATTCAAGAATATACAAGACGAAAAAATCAAATTTTTAGGATTTTTAAGAAATTCACAATGATTGATCTCTTGGGTATTTATAACAAAATGCAATTTGCAGAAAATTTATGAAATTCTATTTCCATCTTTCTCGAAGACATTAATTATCAAAATGAAATTTAAACGTGCCAAAAGAGGGTTGTTTCTTATGAGAGCACCATGCCAGGGCTCTTTGTTCTATGGTTGTGAATGCAATCAAAAATAAGAAGGAAAGAAATTGCGTTAGTTTATTCACATAACACATTGGCAAGAACAAATAATACACATAGATAACAATAAATGACATAATAAGGAAAGTAAAGGAGGTTGGTTCCCTCCTCTCGTGCCTGGTGTACCTGATAGGGAAAGGCTGACTCTACCCTAAGTTATCCTACATGGATGCATGAGGTTGGGCTCACTAATGCATCTAAACTCGATTAAGCTGTTGGCTCCCAAGCCTTCAGACCTAAGGGTAAGGGTCATCAATCCCAAAACCCTTGGTCGGTGGCTCGAGTGATCCCCTGGACACTGCTACGCGCACGTCGGGCCACGGCCACATGTCCAAGCGAATCGATTTTTAAAGCCCAAATCTCTAGACTTGTGGACTCAAGCCAAGAGTTTGGGTGATCTCCTAGACAATGTTACGTGCACGTCGTGCCACGGTCACATGTCTAAGTAGATCAATCCTAATTCCTAAAGGGACGAGTGGGTGACAACCACCAAAAGATAGAAACGGTAAAAACATCGAATGCACGTATGAAGTGCTCCTTATGAGAGGAAGGAATGTAATATTAACACGCGTGGGCTCTAAGGGTGATTGACCCCTTCCCCAAATGCAAGCGCGGTCGAGTAAAGCAGTAACAAGTGAATAAATCATACATACATCACATAAGTAGCCGAGAGACGGGAAGTGCAAGATGCAAAAGAAAAACCTAAAAACCTAGAAAAATAGAAATGCAATCCTAAGCATCCAAATGCAATAAAATGAAAGGGTTAGAAAAAGAATAAAATGACTAAACCTAGTGCTCGGACTCACTAGTGATCCCCAGTGGAGTCGCCAGCTGTCGCGCCCCATTTTTCGAAAATAAATAGAAAGTGTAAAGAAGATGTCGGGAAAAGGGAAAAGGAAGTATTAAATGTAATGTTGTGGTTATTAAAAAAAAGCGTGTAAATTTTTTGTAAAAACTAATTTTTTGAAAATGCTTTGTAAAAGATGATTCGATAAAAATGTGACAAAACAAATGCTTTACTTTAAAAAATAAAAGAAAAAGGGCCTAAAATGGGACTTTTGAAATGCGACGATTTTTGGGCCCGAAAATAGAGTCTAAAAAGGGTTTTTTAGTGAAAAAGGAGTCGCCACTTGGTATTGAGTTTTGGTGTACCAAGTCACCCGAAAATATTTTGTGAAAGGTAAAAAATTAGGAAATTATTTATTTAAAGAAATGATTTTTGGAAAAATATAAGGAAAAACAAGAAAAACCCTTTTAGACGACTCCAGGTCTTTTGAAAACAAGAGAAAAAGGTTCGGGAGTCACAGTTGAAGAAAGGGAAGGCAAAGGCTCGCTGCCTAAGGCACCCTTTCAACCTAGCCGAAACTAGTTGCGAGGTTTAGTCTAAATTTTCCTAATATAACCCTAAGATTTTATCACATTTGGATGCAACTATATGAATGCAAATCTAATCCTAAAAATGATGTCGATAAGGGACGAAATGTTCCACTGAGGTTTGGTCGGAGTTATCGCATTGATTGCGAAACTCGAGTCTAGACCTCGATGGAGTCACGAGTATAGATGCAAAATGAAATGCAAAAGAAAAGGAAAATAGTAATATAGGTAGTAAATGATCAAAGAGAGTAGGAATGCAACATAACGGGTACGGGGGACTAATAAACTCGTGACTAACTGTTTCTACTCACGGAGGGGGGAACGACATGTACGCCATCGCTTCCCACGTGAGTAGATTGACTATTTCTAGTCAAATCACACAAATGACCTAAAATTCTATGTGTAGTGGAATCTAAATGTTATGCACTAGGTAGATGTTAAAAATAGATAATAAATGATAAAGTATATAAAAATTATACAAAAATGAAAAAGGCCTAAAAGATAAAAATGTGTGTGAAATATCATGAACACGCGAGAAATGATCCTAATACTAAAATGATCTAAAGGCCTAGCATTGGACTAGCCTATTTTCTAAAAATTCTCCGCTAGCGTTGGACTAGCGAAGAAAACGAATTAACCACAACTAGCTTTGGACTAGTGTGGCGACGATACACATATATAATTAAAGCAAGTAAATAAATAAAGCATGTATTAAAGCAATAAATCACATAAAAGCAAGTAATAGCAAGTAGGAGCACATAGCACATAAGCATGGTATTCTAGATGCAAGTTCCTAAGGAAAGCGAATAAAACACACAAGCACATAACACACATAGCACACAAAAAGCCCTAACTATTACACCGAAGAAGCCTAATTACAATCTAAAAATAAAAAGGTAACCTATCTAGCCTATCTATTACATTTTCTATCTAAATACAAAATTTTGCTAAATAGAATATTACCTATCTATTACATTTCTTTGAATAATCAAAAATTAAATTCGAATAAATAATATGACATAAATAAATAAAAACTCTCACATGGATAAAAATTATAAGCACAAAAACACGTAGAAAAACACATAGGAGCACGTAGGAGCACATAAAAAGAAATATTGGAAGGGTAATCGAGGTACCTCTCATTCGTAAACCCGGTATAAATGGCTACTAAAATGAACAAACATGTCAAAATTATCACTATTTAATAAATCAATCACTAATTGAATAATTTTCTACCGATCACTATGAACATGCTATGATAATTCAAACAATTATAGCAATAATAAACAAAATAAGAGAAAGAAAAATAATGATAACAATAATTAATCATTTAGGAGAAAAATGAAAATTGTTTAAGTAAAAATAAATTAGTAAATAAATAAATAAATAAAGCAAAACAACAAAGATAAAATAAAATAAAACTAATAATAATACTAATAATAATAATAGAGGATAAAATACAATAATACATACATTGAAATTTTAACACCTCAAATAAGAATTATTAAAATAACTAAAAGGGAAATAGAGAGACTAATTTGAACATTAATTAGACTAACAAGACCCCATTCTAGAACATTAATTATAAGTTTGATAAAAATAAATAAAGAAAATGTAAAAAGAAATAATTTAAAGCTTTGAGGACTTAACTAATTTTAATTAATACTTTTTTTTTTTTTACAAAAATAAAATATTATAAGATTTGGATTAAAAGTGAAAATTTAAGCAATATTCTAAAGTGAAAAATGTAATTTATGAGGAACAAAAAGGTAAAATTATAATTTCAAACCCTAATTAAGATAATGACATAGTTTACAACAAATTTAAAAGCTAAAATGTAATTTTCAACAAGTATAATGCCCAAAAATAAAAAATTCCAGCAATATTTAAAGCCAAGAACACAATTTCAGCAAGCTTATTAAATAACACACAATTTTCAGCAAACATTTAAAGGCAAAATTTCAAGTTTTAGCTATTTGGAGAGCAAAAATATAAATTCCAGCAACATTGGAGGACAATAGAGTAATTCCAGCAAAAATATAATGGCAAAATGAAATTCCAGCAAGGTTTAGGGGCAAAAATGCAAAATTCCAGCAACATGATGGACCAAATTGCAAATTCCAGCCATATTCAAAGACTATAATAGAATTCCAGCAACATTTTATGACAAAAATGGAATTTCCAGCAATGTATAAGGGCCAAAATGCAATTTTCAGTAACATTTAAAGCCTAAAATATAATAAAAGAAAGTTTGGGAGGCAAAATTGCAATTTTCATAAATATCAGAGGGTAAAATTGCAATTCCAGCAAAATTATAGGGGTCAGAATGTAATTACCGACAAATATAGGGGTCAAAATGAAAAATTAAAAAACGTAGGGGGCAAAATTATAATTATCTAAAAGTTGAGGGACCTAAATGCAATTAATCGGGACCTAATTGCAAAGAAAATTAAATTATGGGGGTCAATCTACAATAAACAGAAATTTAAATGCACAAATCAAAAATTATCAGGGCCACAGTAGCATTAATGAAAGTACAAGGACTATAAAATAAATAACTATTATTAATTAAAAATAAATTAAAAAACTAAACTAATCAAAACGACGTAGTTTTGAGTGAAACTACGTCAAAACGACGTAGTTTCACCAAAATTTTTTTTTTTTTTTTTTTTTTTCGGCTGATTCCGGTTTTTTTTTTTTTTTTTTTTTTTTCAGATTTCCTTTTATTTTTTTTTTCCTTTTTCTCTCTCTTTTTCTTTTCTCTCTTTTTCTTTTCTCTCTTTTCTTCTTTCCTTTTCTTTCTTTTCCCTCTTTTCTTTTTCTCCCTTCTTCTTCCCCGATTCCCTTCTGCTTCCCCCCCCGATTCCCTTCTGATCTTCTCTTCTTCTTCCTCCTTTCTTCTCTTCTTCCTTTCTTCTCTTCTTCCCTTTTCTTCTTCTTCTTTTCTTCCCTTTTCTTTTCCCCTCCCCCCGATCTGCTCTCTCTTTTTTTTTCTTCTTCTCTCCCGATTTGCTCTCCCTTTTTGTTGTTTTTTTTTTTCGGATTTCTCTCTCTCTCACAGGTCTCTTTCTAGTTTTTTTTTTTTTTTTTTAACCTTTTCTTTTTTTTTTTAACCGAAGGTTCAAACACAAAAAAAAATTTTTTACCCAAATTCGAAAGAAAGAAAAAAATGCGAATAAAATGATAATAAAAAAAAATGACAAAGAAATGAGTCAAAATGCTTACCTGTGGATGAGTTGTTTTGAGCCTTTGTTTTCTTCTTGCAGGTAATTGGAGATGCTGGTGGTCCGGTTGTTGTGGTTGTTGTTGTTGTTGTTGTGGTTGATTTTTTTATTTTTTTTTCATTCGCAGGTGTGTGTGTGCGGGTATATGTGTGTTTATGGAGTCAATGAAACTGGTGTGTGTAATGTGCGTTTTATGCGGGAGGTTTTGCAGATTGTGTGCAAGTGTGTGTTGTGCGTGTGTTTTGCAGGTTGTGTGCAATGTGTGTATCTGTGTGTTTTGCAGTGTATTGTTGCAGGGGAGTGTGTATTGTGCGTGAATGTGGCTGTGTTTTGCAGGTGAATTTGCAGGTGTTTGTGAATGTTGTGTGTGTCTGTGTGTGTTGTGCGTAGTTTTGCAGTGTAGTGTGTTTGTGCTGGTAGAGTGAGGGCCGTGTGTGCCTGAATGTGTGTTTCTGGAGGGGGAGGGGAGGCAGAGAGTGAAAGTGAGGTGTGCGTTTGTGATGTCTGTGTTGTGTGCAGGTGAGGTGTATGTGTGTTTATGGTGTGTATGTGTATGTGTGCAGGCTTGTGCAGCTGTGTGTGTGAATTCTCTGTGAATGTTTATGGTGTGTATGTGCAAGTGTGTGTGGTGTGTGAAGGTGCGTGCAATTGTGCCTGGTTTGTGGAAGTGCAGGGGGGAGAGATGGTGAAAGTGAGGTGTGAGTGAGGTGAGGTCGTGCAGATGAAAATTGTGTGTGTTCTGTGCGTGTTTGTGCTGTGAGAGGAGGTGAGGTTCTGAGAGCTGTGTGTGAGCTGCGTGAGGGAGAGTGAGTGAAATTGTAGGTGAAAATGAAAGTCTGGTCTGGTTGCAGGGAGAGGGAGAGGAAAGAAAATGCAAGTGTGTGTTGTGATGATGAGGGTGGGTGAAAAAGGGAAAGAAAACTACCCAAAATCCCCCCAAATCTGGTTTTTTTTTGCAGAGGAATTGGTTTTTCTTCTGCAGCTGCGTGCAGCAGCTGCAGTAAAACTGCAGCTGCTGTAGCAGCTGCTCCCTTTTTTTTTTTTTTTTTTTTTTTTAACGAATTATATTATATATATATATATATAAAAACTGAAATGCAACTATTAAGGAAAAAGTAAAATTTAGTATAACAAATTAAAGGTTAATTCAACATTAGAAAAATACCATTTAAAATAAATACCAAATGGTCTTTTAAAATAATAATAATAATAATAATAATAATAATAATAATAATAAATAAATAAATAAATAAATAAAAAAATAAAGATATTTTTATATATATATTTTTTTAATCAGGAAAATTTATAAAATGCTTGTAGACAATTCTCATAAAGAAAATTTTAAATAAAAGTGCATTGGAAAGCGTGACCCAAATATGGTAAAATTATAACATTTATGAAAATTAATAAATGACATCACAAATATTTTGCAAAACATATATTATCACATAAAGCACATATAGTATAATTTTCACTCAAAAATTTAAAAATTAACGCATTCTTGGGAAACGTGCCTTTAAAAGGATAAAAATTAAATAAGTACTAAATGACCTCTAAAAATTATGAGATTTTTACAGAAAATTTATGAACATACAAAATACATATATGAAATTTTTTACTTAAAAATTCTCATAAAAGAGACTGCATTGGGAAACGTGCCATTAAATAAAAAAATACTAGAATTCTAAATAAATGATGAATGGCTCCTAAAAATCATTAAAATCATAAATAATGATAAAAATAGTAAAATCAATGTATTTAAGAAATAAAATAAAATAAACTAATATTTACATGGTAAATTACCATTTTGCCCCTGATGTGACAAATTAGACGTAATATACACAAAAATTATAATTGGCCCCTGAAAAATCACAAGTAACCCCTAAATAAAGTAATACGCATATTTTATACAAAGGTGTGTCAAAATTTGGTGTCTACAAAGAGAAATCTCTAGAGAATTTGGTAGAGCTTTCTCTCAGCCTTTGGAGAAATTTTTTTTCATATATCTTGACTTGGGAGGGAGAGCCCTTATTTATAGCCAAAATTAGGGTTTGATTGGCTTACAAAGAAACTTTTTAGAATTCTCCACCAACTTGGGTTACTTGTGACTTAAGAAACCCATTAAAGTAGACTTTAATTAATGGGTCGGCCCAAATAGTCCAATGTGAATTTATAATCGAACTTGAGACCCATGTTGATGGTCCAACTTATAAATCCAAACATAAATGAACTTATAAAATAACTTTAATTTAATTTAAATTAATCAAGACTAATTTAATTTATTTAATCTTGACTAATTAAATTAAAATAAAATATCAGTGTCTACAGAGAGCTTGTGACTTGCCGAATCCATGACCTTCTGCGAGAAATCATTCTTTCAAAGTCAAGGGAACAAGACATGGTGACTATAGTTACCAAACAATACACTAGGTGGCCTGAGAAGGTACGGCGTCTAGTAATGCATAATTTCTTTGGTGAGATCCAAGAAGAAATTGCTTTAACCATCTTCGATCATTAGTCACATTTGGACCCAAGGAATCAGTTTCCAATCACTTCCTATCTGAGATCTTATGCCGTTCTAGGTTGCTAAAGGTATTGGATATGAAATTTTCACAATTGGAAGAAATCCCAGATGAGGTTTTCTACTTATTTTTTTCTGAAGTACTTGTGTCTAAAACAGACGAAGGTGAAATCTGTGTCAAAATCCATTGGAAAGCTTCAAAATCTTGAAGTTTTGGATCTGAAGGAACTAATGTGAGGGAATTGCCTATGGAGATTTTAAAGCTATGTAAGCTTCTACATCTCATAGTGGTTCAACGAGGTAAGTATCCTGATGATTCCGCGTACTACGGTTTCAAAGCTCCGAATAAAATAGGAAGTCATCTTTCCCTACACATATCACAATTCATTGACATAAATAATGATCAAACATTAATCAGAGAGATAGGAAAGATGACCGAATTGAGAAAGTTAGGAATTACAAAGCTTAGAAGAGAAGATGGTAGAGAACTCCACTCCTCAATTCAGAAGCTCACCAACCTCCAAGAGTTGGACATTTGTGCAATTGAAAGGGATTAGGTAATTGATCTGAATTATTCTTCAGTTTTAGCTCTCCGATTCCTTCGTCGCCTGCGTTTGTGGGGCCGTTTAGAAACTCTACCAGAATGGATATCATCACTTCAAGGCCTGACCATGATTAATTTGCTTTGTTGCGGGTTAAACACTAATCCACTCAAAGCCATTCACCTAAGGGAGGCAATTGGTCGGGTTTGGGAGATTGGTATTGAGTTTTTATTTAAATAGGTTATACCCAACTCGTCTAACTATATATTGGGTTAATATTGGGTTGGGTCATATTGGGTTAACTCAAACCCATGATCCAAATATGACCCAACATATTATTTTATAAATTTTGATACATAATACTTTTTCAAACACATTTACACACAAAATGATTTTTTCACACATATAAACACATATTTCCATATATAAACATATTTTTACACACTAGAACACTTCCAAAAAATTATCCACAAATTAACCACTTATAATCCAATCCCACATTATATGGAGAAGTTCTTGGGCATGAAGAATATTTATTGAAATGTCCTCTTCCACCAATAATACTGCAGGTTTACTGAGAGGAATAGAATGGTTTATGCATCAAGGGTCTATCCTATCAGCTAAAACTTTTTTTAAAAAAGTTTCCATGCATATTTAATCAAATCAATTTCTTAATTATGTACATTAATCGTGTAAATCTAATAATAAAGAAATTATAACAATGAATTTAATATATTTAATAACAAAGATTTTTTTATATAAAATGTATATCATTGTCGTAAAGAAACCAAATCAAATAAGAAAAGAAAAACTTTACCAACAATTACTAGAAGCCTAAATTGCTCGGATATCAGAAAATATTCGTTCCCTTCTTATGAGCTAGAACTGCCAATGTGATACGGCAGCATAGATGGACTGGAAGATTTATTTAGGGGCAAACATAATAATCACATAGCTTTTAAAAAGCAATAATAAATGTTAAAAAATTTGAGGTTACGAATTTTTAAATTCTGAGTTTTCAATTTTTTTTTTTGAAAATTTACCCATTTACAAAGGAAAATTTGGTTAAGGGTCCTCCACACCCCTCTCCAGGTTGGTCTGTGTATGGCGATAAGTCGACAAGAAATACGTCCTGCATTAATAAAAATATTACGATTAGAAATTAACTAATTTATTTTTACATTTCACCTCATTTATAAAAATTTGAATTACACTCATTAGATTCTCACTAGTCTCTATTTGCTTTTGTACTAAACACAAAAGTTTTATCTTCAACATAATTTTTATGGCCTTTACTAACTAAATATTTTTTTTTTTGGTTCTTATTTGCGTTTAGCCTGGGCTAGATCCCTGTTTTAGTGGGCTAACATCCCATTTAATTGATATTGTATCGCAGTAACTTACATCCTAAAAAAAGGAAAATTTTTAACAGCCAAAATATAAACACTATTGTATGTGTGGAAAAGTGTGTGTAAGTGTGTGAAACTTGGGGAAACAATTTGGGAAATTTATGAGAGTTAATAGGGTCATTTCCACTATTTATATTTATATAAGTTGGATAATGGGTATTCAAATAAAAAACTCAACCCACCCAATAAATAAGTTGGGTTTTCTGAATCCAACCCACAAAAACTCATAACCCAACTGACCCTACTCATCCTTTAAAATTAGTGAGCGGGTTGAGCGGGTTGTTGGGTTTTGAGTTTGATTGCCACTTCTACCTTCACCACTTACCCAATTTGCTAGATTTGTACCTGCATCAGGCTTATGAAGGTGAGGGTTTGTGTTTCGTTGAGGGTGGCTTTTTAAAGCTCAAGCGATTATATATTGTTAATTTTGAAGCTCTGAAATGGGTGAAAGTGATGGAAGGAGCTATGCCTCATCTCCAGCTGCTAGACATGGCAAAACTCAAATCAATGGAGGAGGTACTTTGGGGGATTCAACACTTGACAAATCTCCAAGTTCTATGTATGAACATGATGAATGACAAATTGATTGAGAAGTTACTGAATCAAAAAGAAGGTAGTGATGATTACCAAAAAATTGCTCACATTCCTGAAGTTCTCATTGGGAATTGGACGGATGATGGATGGAAGAAGGACCATCTTGTATGGAAGAACAAGAATGAGCAAGAAAACCTTGTGCCATCTCATGGTCAATAGCTACGACTTTTGTTCTCCCATCAATTGTGATCATCTTTCACATGTATGCTTTGATTGTCATTTGTTTGAGTGGCTGTAAAACGTTTTTTGTGTGGAAAAATATTTTGTATAACATAACTCTTATTTGAATTATGCCATTTTTTTTTTCAGCACTGAATTTATTTGAATTGTGCTATTTTCTTTTTTTGGGACTGAAAATTGTACTCCTAAACAAACAATTGATATTTCAGCTTCCAATGATACATTTATGGTAACATTACCTCTAAGTTGAGAACATCCTTGCCAGAACAACTCTCTACTCAGACATTGGTGGAAAAATTACGATATAGGATAGGAGCATTTAAGCCGAAAACTTTCATCACATTACATCTCTGAGTCTGTCTACATTCCAATTTCCATTGTCTGCAATAGCAGATGAAATGGCCTTTAAGAGTTCACTATTATCGAACAAAAATTTTTTGGCATTTCGACCACAATTTCCTTGTTCTAGTAATTCTACTTGACGCCCTGAAGTCTAATTCACATTTTCCCTTCACTCTCCTAACTGTGCAGTTAGATTTCCAAAGACCAAGTATATGCAGAAATATTTTCGTTCCAATTCTTTTACGAACGAAAGTAGTTATCATCTCAATGAAGGAAAAACAAAATTTTTTATTTTTCAAAAAGATAGAAAAAGAGAACATAAACTCTATGCACATTAATTAAAAAATTATGTAGAACGACTAGAATGCGTTGTCTATGATGTCGTTAGTTTACAAGACTTCAGAGAAGTTGAAAATTATTGCTTAATTACTGAACCTGGGCTGATTAATCGAATAACATTTGACCTGGAGGCAAGCTTAATATTGATAATAACATAGACTTTAGTAATTGAAAAAATAGAATCATCACAGACGGTAAGCTTTAATCAAGTTACAGCCCATTCTCCACTACACAAGTATATAAAATAAAATATGTCCCTTTAATCAGCCTAAATTTTAATAGAAAACTAATCACATACAAAAAGTAAAACTTGCATATATAATACAAACGTCTGTGATGCTACTGCTACCCTTACTAATTGATATATGTTTATCAACTATTCTTTAGATGTGATCGCTTAGATTTTTTCTTTTCCTGGAGATTGTAAAGATTTTTGTAGTTGGGTTAAGAGATGTCAGAAAATATTTGAAGTACATGGAATTCCAGAAGATTTCAAATTTAAAATTTCTTATACTCACCTGGAGAATATAGCTCTTGTCAGTTGAACTGGAAAATATAGCTCTTATTAGTTGGTATACATATTGGTGAAAACAATGGTACCGGATTTGCTGGTTCACTATTTGTAAATAACATGCACAGCATGCCAATTGTGATTCTTACTATAAACAAACTAGATAAGAAGACAAGGTAAATGTTATCTTTGCTACAAGAGGCACCAAAAACTCCAGTGCGTGTGAATTTTTGTTGTGGATAATTGAAGATGATTATTTTAGGTGGGTTGGTGCCAAAAGTGAAGAAGTTAAAGGTACAACCGAGAGTCAATGGAAGTTGTCTATAAAAAAGAAAAGTAACAACTCAACAGGGCCTCATTCTACATCAGCAAAGCCTAAGGTCAAGGATACAAACAAATCAAGGTCAACGGAAGTTTTTATCATAGAAGAAGCTTTAAAGTTGGATTCTTTGTCTCTTCCTTGCAGCCAGGATGACAGTAAAACAGGAGACATTACTCAACAAATCCGTGCAACGTATTTTCCTACAGAGGGTACTCATGAAATGAACCCAAGAACTAATTTGCTGGTGACCAACACTCCACCACACGAGTTTTTCACCAATCTGATGTCTTGAGGATCGGGATTACGGGATATTACAATATTGGTTGTGGATATTATGCGTGGATCAAAGCCACTTACATTGGAATCGCTCAATTTTTTGAACATGAAGGCTAGATAGTTTATTATTGCCCAGAATAAGATGGACAGGCTGTGCTTGTGTGGTGGGACTTTTTGCTAGTAGAGAATGGAAAAAATTGCAAACAGAAATGGAAGATTATCAAAAGGGCAGGGTATCCTGTGTCATGACTTTGTTTTGGGCTGCTGTTTCATGGCAAATAACATCAGTACGTTTGTTGGGGTTGATTTGTGAGGTTTCTTCTCTGTTTTCAAATGTGATTAGTACCATGTCTCTGCCGGCTATACCAATTCTTTTTTTTTTATCAAACTTATACTATTACATTAGAAAGGGAAATGATGTTGGTGAGATTCGAACCTCCGATCTCTAAAGTAGAGTCGTAGAGCTCTAATCATTCACCCTCTATTCATTCCCTTATACTAATCCTTACTATCATACTCTTCCACGACACAATGGATGGGGCGAAGATCATTGCTATGATACTTGCTATATGGTGCTTCCGAATCTTAGGCCTCACAAGTTGAGCTCCATCTAGTTCGGATGAGTTGAAGCCAATATAATTATCTAGTATTTTTGTGTGGTGTAACTATCTAGCATTGTAGTGTAATTACTTTCACATCAAAACGACATCGTTCTTTATACTCATTTTAGCCTTGCTGAATAAATCTCATTTATCCATTTTTTTCTTTTTTAATTCGTATCATGAACTGGTCCTGACTGGAACTTGTGAGGCCCCTTCTCCCAGGTTGCTATCCTATAACTATCAGCATTACCTTGATGACGTTAAATCTAAGTCGAGTACATCCAGGCCAATTCAAGAAGCCTCTGGATCTCACTAGAGACTTCTTGATAGTATGACAGGTCAATTTTGAAGCAGCATCGATCAAGCCAAAACTGATAAATTGTGATTAGGATGTTGTCATTATTCTTTTTTAATTGTCTTGTATGAGTACAAGTTTAGTGTAACACTTGTATATACCCATACCTTGCACGTTGCATGTATGTCACAGAATGATTATCGATAAATTATTTCTTTCAATGTTAATAAGAAAAAGAGATGATCAAACTATTTAAATTATTTTAAAGTATATGAAGCTAATTTATATTTGATTTGGATAACACATTGATTTTATATATCTAAATAGATAACCATATATTTAAAATGGCCGCTCCCCCATTTTTATTAAAAAATAATGTCAAAATAAAAAATAAAAACTAAAAACAACTAGTAAAAAAATAAAAACAATTAAAAACTAAACTAAAAAATAGTTAAAATAGAGGTTTGAAAGTAAATTATCTTTTTATACAATTTTGTGGAATTTAAAAAAAATAATAATAACAATAAAAGTAAAATAATAAGGGGGTTTTATTTTTGAGATTTTAACAAATAAAAATTAAATAAGAAATCAAAATAAAAATGACCCTGGAATGGGGACTTAAATGCTTTTGGTATTAGATTTTATGGGGCCAAAGACAAATGCTTAACAAGGTTTTTTCTCTTAGAAAATTAGGAGTTTTGGTTTTAGATTTTAGGAGTATCGAGTCACCCAACAAATTATTCAAAATCTTCTTTTGTACCTAAATGATTCCCGGTCTTTCGGGGAAAAAAAATGAGTTTAGAAGCTTAGTTGAGAGGAGAATTGTCTAGTTATTGTCTCAGGTATCCCGGCTTCTATTGACAAAAAACAAAAAGTATTCGGGCTTCTGGTAACCGTTGGTGAGTTCAATTTTGATTCCTTTAATTTTAAGAACTAAAATTGAGTTGCTTAAAAATGAAGAAAATGTACAATAAATATCAATTAGAAAGAAACGTATAAAGTCCGAACCTCCATTGAAAAGCCTACGAAAAAATGCGCTCTCAATGCATTTGCATTTTTCACAAACGACAATAGATAAAATTCACAAAAGTAAATAAATGAAGTAAAATTTACAATGTCGTAATATAAATTTCTTTCTTTTCTTTCAATAACTTTCCTAACTTTTCTTTTCAACAAATTAACTACAGAATTTGATATTCTTACACACGCATGAAATTTACAATAAATACAATAATCAAATAAAAAAAAGTCAGAAATTCAACTAAGAACATGTTTGGGGATTTTATCAAACAATTGATGGGCATAATTAAAACACAAAATTTTTTCAACAATTTTGATGAATTTTAGAACCCTTACATCATGGTTCACTGTATCGGCCAAGTTTGCGATGTATTCTCTCAAATCATAATTGGAATAGGGCCTACTGATAAGATAACATCACCCGGTATCGCTTTTGGAACTAAATCGGATATATATCGTCGAAATTGCTAATATCGACTGATGAAAAACGATACGTTAGGGTATTAACGAAAATCACATCGGTTGAAATCTCAGTGATATGCATCGTTACGAACCCAAATTTAAAAGACGAACAATATGATTCATACATCTCGATATTCATATGAAGGGAAACAAGTGCCCTTATTCTTACCATAATAGGCAAGGAGATGAGCATAATTTTGAATCTTCTTGTCATTCTTCATGGTATAGGTACATAAAGAAAGTAAAAATACATTGTTATGATATTTGATAAAATTCAAGAGTTATACATACATCTTGAATTTTAACTTTTCAATTATATTTATTAGTATTATTCTTTTATTTTAGGAAATTGAGATCAATCATTTGGACACTGTAGTTTATCAATTTATACTGAAAATGCTTATTGAGAATATGGTAAAAATACTTGTTTCGTTATGTCTTTGTATTTTATAATATTATTTGATAAATATATGTTATTTTATTGTGTTGAACTAAACACTACTAATTCCTTGGTATAATTCTTATTATGTTATATAAGTTCTTGCACACAAAATCGACAGTAAAACACTCTCTCTGGTCGATTAATTGATGGTTGATATTTGTGGACGTGCCACTCAGTCGATACCTAGAATGTGATGTGTAATGGGTGAAAATTATTGAAATAATGCGTAGATTGTCATCTGACCTCATAATCGATTGCTATTTGTTCTGCCTTCAATAGCTCTAATGACTTAGCAATTCTAGCCTTTAAATACTGATAATGGCTAAAATAAAAGCTAATGTAAATTGACAAGCAAATGTAAATAGGAAGCTAAAGTCATAAATGAAATTACTAGGATTGAAAAGAAAAATTTTGCTAGACTAAATTAAACTAAAAGGAATTCTAAAAATATGAAGGTATTTATGATGTCTGAGCATTTCTTCTCTTGCTTTCCATCTTTCGGCCGCCTCTGGTATTTATAAACAATTTTCCCTCCAAAGTACCGGTTATGCCTTGGGCCCTTAATTATTTCCATTACTCCAAGTGACGCTACCCCACTTCTTTTTGAGGTCTATTACTTCTGACGTGGTTAGCTCCTTACTTTGTCTTTTGGGACACATGGCTTTGACCTCTTCAACCATTAGAACCTTACTTTGATTGAGTCCTCATCCAGATCCCTCAATTGATACACCGTGGTCGATTGCGTATGCTGGCCACTGAATTGCATTTTCTCTCAAGATATGATAGTTTTACTCTTATATGTAAATTTTGATGTCAAATAAAATCGATTCAAAAATAATTTATTACTAATGCTATAGGTTTATGGATACAACAACATTACTTTATTTAAATAATTAGTGACTATATATGACAATGTAGATATTTAGTAAATTTAATTTAATAATTGTGGTTATTATGGTATTTATTCATTTTTAATAATTTTTTTAGATTTTTTAAAAATTTTGAGTTATAATGCGCGTATTACCCAATATGAGACTAATATGTAGCGACAAAAGTTGAACAACAGTGACCGTTGCTCGTGATTGCAAACCATGCTTACAAAGGTTTTTTTCGAGAAGATCTTACGCAGTGATGATCAGGTTAAATTGTAGTGGCTATTTAGGCACTCCTTCTCCTTTTCTGCCTTTCTTTATGTTTTTTTCTGTTGTTTTATGTTCATGTGTGTGCGTGTGACTTTGTGTGCTAATGTGTGTGAGTGTAGGGTGTTTATGGTGTGCATTTGATTGCGTGTGCTAAGGTGTGAGCGCACAGGCGTTTCTGTGTGTGTTATATGGTGGTGTCATGAACAAGCGGTGGAGTGTGTGTCTAGGTGGTGATAATGCAAGTATTGCTATGACTTGTGGTGTTTAGGTGTGCAAGGGACGAGTAAAAGTAGTAATGTGTAGCAGTGAGTCTACATTGCTAAGTGCAAGTATTGTCCTGTTAGGTGGATCAGGTGAGTAAATGTGGTGCTGGTGGTTGGTAGATGGTGTGAGTGGATGGTGCCGCTGTGTTGGTGTTTTAGTGCGGTGGAAGCAAGGTCTTAAATCTCTTACAAATCCAATTTCATGTGTTTGAGCATTGTAATTAGTTAATGTTGATAGATGATAACATTGGAAGGAAGAGAACAACGGAAGATCTTGAATTGGAAAACAAAAAATTGAGGAAAGAAGAGAAAGTAAGGAAAGAATTGGAGATTAGATGGATTGGATTCATGGTTCCACGGATGCTTTTGTGACTTTATTTTAGACAACAAGATTCACAGGTGATGTTGTGGACTAGATCCATTTAAGCTGTATTTTTGGATATGACCGGTTAGTCGAATTAGGAACTAGCTAGACATCATGTCCAAGCCAAGTTAGAAAATCAAAAATTAAAAAATGGGTCAAAGAACCGGGTTTGACCTTTTTTCACTCTCGATTTACAACTATATACAACTATATATATATATTATTCTTTTACATCATTCGGTTTGACCCCAAATCGACTTTTGATTGAACACATTGACCTTTGACTATTGAGTTCAGCTGAATCGATACTTAATCCGAGCCTGAAAACATAGATTGATAGTGGAGTCTAGAGAAGTTAATAGGTCAAAGAGTTGAAGTGGTAAAAGAGTCTTCGCCTGCTTTCTTTCTGTGTTTCTTTCTTTCTTTCTTTTTCTTTCTTTTTCTTTTAGCTAATTTATTTTTTTATTTATCGAGTTTTTTTTCCTTTTCCTTTTTAGTATCTATGATTTTACATAAGAATGCTCATCCTTTTTATTTTCAAAAGGAGTAAAACAATCTCGTAATTTTAAATTTCGTTTATGTTTTTATGCATTTTTCCTTAGTTTTCCCTTTTTCACTCTCTATTTTCCATTTCAATTCTTTTTTTTTTGGGGGTTTATAATTACTGCAACTCTGTGAATAGTAATTTTGTCATTCTAATCTAATAGCTATCGTAATCGGACCTAGGCAAATGTAATTAACCCCTAAAAATATTTACCATATTGATCTGGTCGTCAAGCTTAATAGTAAATCTATTTATCTTCTAGTCCAAGAGTTAAAAGTGGTAATTTATAAATCATAAGAGATTTTTTTATTTTTATTTTTTTTATAAAAATGATCAACAGTGAGATTCCACCTATTTTTTTGATGACTCGAACTCGGGTGCTATAAGTCCCAAGTGAAGTGTCTTACCAACTAAATTGTGCTTTGTTGTCTATCATGAAAGATTATGCTAAACTTCAAGGTGTAAAAGTTTACTTATCCTTTTCTCCTCATTCAGCTTTTCAAAATTTTGACCTTCCATCTCCTTCTCCCACAACAACTCAATTTTTATCTTTGGGAAACAAAAGGAGGTTTTCCGAATTTTATTCTTAATGAAAAGTTGTGGAATAGCATACTAGAAATTACACATATTGCTTTTAATTGCTGTACTATTAACTTTGAGCACAATTCTCCCCACACCACTAAACTTTTTAGTTAGTTTGGTTTGGCTACTCAACTCTTAAAAGCATAAGCAATAGGCCACTCCATCAGATGTTGTCGTTAGCTTTTTACAGATCGAAACGCACACATGATTTACTAATATTATTGGGTGACAATTTAGAAAATGTCAATGGATCATCTTCCTCTCTCGTATGCATCTACTCTTTTGTTGTTCCATACTCAAAAACTTTCTCCCTAAACTCAAATATCAAACTCTCATAAATCAAGAAAACCGAAAAGACAGAGTGCAGAGAGGGAGTGAATATTAGCAGGAGGTTGTGATTAAAAGGATTTTGCTTTCTTGGGAGGATTGAGTGGGTGATTAGACTAATTTAATTAATTAACTAATTTAATGCAACAAAAATAAGAAAAGAAAGAAAAGTAAAATACTCAAAAATAAACCCCCTTAAATTATTTCCCAAAAATCAGTAGACTGCTAAAAAATTAATTTTTCCCAAATCAAAAAAATCCCAAATCACCTCCTTTCTTATTCAAATCTACCTCCAATCAAACAAAATCCCTCAAAATTTGTCTGCTATATACAATTACCGAAAGAGAGGATCAAGAATTTTCATCACCTCGTTCAGGAGAGGAGAAAGTGGTTTGCGATTGGTAGTTGGTGGCTCGTGGTTGCTAGCGGAGATGATTGCTGGTTCGATACAACTATGGTAGGTCTTGGTGGCTGGGGCTTGGGTGGAAACTGGTAGCGCTAGGAGGCTGGTGGTGGTTCGGTGTTGGAGGGTTATTGGTGGTGGTTGGGTGGCTGCTGTTGGGTTAACTAGTGGTTAATGATAGTCGTGGCAGTAACTAGTTTGATGAAGGTTGGTTGGTTGGTGGCAGTGGCTTAGTGGTAGTTGTAAATACTTAAATTTTGATACACTCTTTGTAAAAATGTATTTTTATTTCATTTGGGGGATAATTTTTATGTTTTGGGTGGCCAATCGTAATTTTTGCATAAATTATGTCTAATTAATGGTATCAAGGCAAAATAATAATTTCAACATATAAATACATTTTAATTTTATTTTAATTTCTAAATTCATTTTTTTGTATTTTTTTATCATTTTTCTAATTTAATAATATTTCAGAGTCATTTAGTATTTATTAAATTTTTGATATTTTCTAAGTTAAGGACACATTTGTCAATGCACCCTTTTTTTTAATTTTTCATTAAAAAATTTTATATGTACATTTTATATATTTATAGATTTTTTATAAAAATTTCATAATTTTTAGAAGTCATTTGGTATTTATTTCAAAGTTTTGCCTTTTAATTATTAATGGCACGTTTCTCTATGTTACTTAGCTTCTAATTTTTAAATTGCATTTTCTTTATTCTTATAATGTTGAATTTTAGTATTTTTTTTATAATTTTAAAGAGTCCTAATGGACTTTATTTTATTTATTTTTGTTTTTTTTATTTTCCTTAGAAAGTTTAAATAAAAAAAAAGAAGGCTGCAAATACAGCATGTTGCTAGAGCAGAATGGTTGCTACAGCCCTCAAAATAGTCGTGCATCCATCATTTTCCAGCCACCCTAAGACCACCAACTCCACCCCTCTAGCCTCCCATCATCAACATTCAATCACATCATCTCAATTCACCAAATTTCATGGGAATTTTTGGCTCACTTTTGCTCACAAGGCAAACTCTTCCATTCAACCAACCCAACATGATTGGGTTGGCTACCACAAAGCCTTAAAAGGTTATGTGGAGTGGGAGGTCAATGGCTCAAATCTTGCCTCCTATCAAAAAATCCAAATGGGTGCATAATGCACCAATTTGGTTCAATGATGGTTCAATTCCCATCGATCCTCTTGCGACTCAGTTGAGTCCTTTCTTCCTGTTAGAAGTAGGATAATATACTGTTGACCATTGACAAAAAAAAAAAAAAACAAAACAAACTTTCCATTCAATTTTCCTTCTTTCGATTTTTACTTCACTTTACACATGATCTTTTCACAAGTTCATTGTCACCTTCAAACACTCCCTCACTCTCTCGGCCTTACCTCACTCCACCAGAAAAATCACCAACAAACTTCACCCTCTCTATTTTCCTTTCTCTCTCGGCACAATCACACAATTCATACTCAAAAACACACAATTTTCACTTCCACTCCCTCACACTCAAAATTCTCCCAACTTTCTCTCTCGGCTCTTCACTTCACCTACACACAAACTCAGCATAGATTCATACACACGCACCTCAACATCACCACCTTAACGCCACCACAATCAACATCCAAACCATCTCCAATTTATCGGACAAACCACCAATTCTCGTGACCCACACAAACAACCATCTCCACTGCCTGAAACGCCCCTTTGCAGCCCCCGAAACTACCCAAAAATCAGTCTAATAAGCCCCAGAAAACAACCGAAAATCAATCCCTCAACCTAAGGACCACCCACAATCCCCAATCACCACAAAAAACCAACTACCACCAGCCATATAACCAGCCCCATAAACCCCCAAACCACGTGCAAAATTAATCCCAAAAATAGCCGCACAAACACCCCAACAATAGCCCATAAACACTTCCAAATCACCAGAATGCAGCTCCCAAATCACCACAAAAAACAACCATCAAACAGCTGCAAAAATAGCTCAAAATTAGACCCAAATCAGCCCCAAAAATCCTGCAAAATCAGCCACCAAAAGAGCTGCAATATTAACCACAAAAACCTGCACAAAACAACCAGAAAAATAGCCACCAATTCTATAAATACAGCAGCCACAATTAGTCAAAATCACAGCCAAAATCACAGCCTTACAGCAGCCAAAATCAGCCACTATTACACCCATAATAACTTCACAAATCAGCCTATAAACCACTCCCAAATCTGCTCCAAACCGCAGCCAAGGACAGCCCAAAAATCATCCAAATCGTAACTCAAAGGAACGCCCTAACAACAACCACCCCAAACAGTCCGTGCCACCATAGTCAGGTCACCACCGTCGCTGACCACCACCAGCAGCCAAGAGCCACCAGCCACCTACCCTCACCCGATTCAAATCTCTCCTCTATCGGCCAAGAGGTAAAATTTCACGGGCTCCCCTATAATTGATTTGTACGTTATTTAATCCAAGGGATTTCGTACGTATTTTGTTTTGTATTTGAAGAATCTGGGGCTTTGACAGTTGATTTAGGGAGTTAAGATTTGCAAGAAGTTCATGAGTTTTGATTTATGAGTTTTGGTTGGTTGATGATTTCGATTGGTGTAGTTGAAGACGATAGGATTTAATGATTCATGAGTTTCATTGCATATTTATGTTTCTTTGTCTCAATATTCCTTTAATATCATTATGTCTCTAACATTTAGAAATCTTTGCATTTAGACATTTTAATAATTATAGATTGACCTCTTGAATTTTAGGTTGCTTTCTTTTAGATCCTATAATTAGACATTAGCCCCATTTATTGCTGTAATTTGTGTTTTAGCCACTATACATTGTTGGAATTTGTGTTACTTAGTCCACTAAGTTGTTAAAATTTCATTTTAATCCCTACATATTGCTGAAATTTGCATTTTAATCCTTGCACATTGCTGGAATTTTGTTTTAGTCCTCTAAGTGGATGGATTTTTGTTTTTAGTCCACTATGTGTTCTTGAAAATGATGCTATCTAGTCCATTAATCTGCTGGATTTTCATTTCATTCCCTACATATTGTTGAAATTTGTGTTTTTGGAGCTTTTTACTTGCTGGAATTTCAAATTAATTCTTGAATGTTGCTAAAATTTGCAAATTAGCCCCTGATACTTGCTGGATTTGCATTTTTACCCTTTGATGTTGCTAGAAATTGCAATTTTGCCCCCTAACTTTGCTGAAATTATATTTTTGGTCTTGATTGTTGCTGGAATTTGCAAATTTGTCCCTTAAGCTTTGGTGGATTTACATTTTTACCCTCAAGCTTGCTATACTTTGTAATTTAGCCCCTTAAACATTTGCTGAAAATTATATTTTTTAACTCGTTAGTTTGTTATAAATTGAATTTTAGCCCCAGACAGTTGCCAAAAATTATATTTTTGACCCTTTAGTATTGCTGCAATTTATTTTTGCCCTCCAAACTTGCTGAAATTTACATTTTAACTCCCTAGACTAGCTAAAATTACATTTTAACCCTCTCAAACTTGCCGCAATTTATGATTTTATCCTTTAACGTGCCGTACTTTTAATTTTATCAATTAACTTTGCTGAAATTTATAACTTTTGTCCCTAGATTTTCTAACTTTTGCATTTTTACCATCAAAACATGGAAAATTTTATTTTTTGTCCAAAAACTTTTCTTTTTTAATTAAGTCATTAAAACTTTCAATTATTATTTTTTCCTTTCTTTTTTTTCAGTTTTTAAATTTTCAATTAATGTCCCAAAATTTGGTCTTTTTGTCTAATTAATGCTCAAATTAGTTTTCTTTGTTTCCTCTTTTATTTATGGGATAATTACACAAACCTCCCTTGATGTTTATCATAATAGTAGATGGCTCCCCTCAGGTTTTCAAAAATTACACCTAGCTCCCCTATTTTTAATGTTTAGGTAACAAAACGTCAACATCAGCAGAAAATTTTCATGAATATCCTATTTTACCCTTGGTTTTATTAAAAAAAAAATTTATCCTTCAAACTAACTTTATGCCTATGCACAAAAAAAAAAAAAAGTTCCCTTTCACCAATTACATTAAAACTGCCGTTTTGGCCACCCAAGACGTTCAATCCCAAACTAACTCTATCTCTATGGAAAAAGTATAAAATAAAAATAAAAATAAAAGATAAACCCAAATCTATCTCATTAGCCAAGCCAAGCCATATTTCTGTGGAAAAAATATAAAATAAAAACCAAGTCTATCCCATTGACAAATATAAGAGAGAGGCTAAGGAGACAGGAATGGGTGATGTATGTCTGTGATGGGGAAAGAAGAGAATCTTGACATTTTATTCATTTTTTTTAATATAATTTGATGATGTTGTCTCTTTTTAAAAAAGAAAAACATTGATGTAAGGATAAAATAGTCCTTTTATGCAATCTGGGGTGCTAAGTGTAATTTTTAAAACCTGAGGGGAGTCCATCCTGCTACTTATGATAAAGCTCAAGGAGAGATTTGTGTAATTATCCCTTTATTTATTTTAGCATTTTTAGTTGTGTGTTAAAAGTTTGATTGTGTGTTATTGTGTTTTCTTTATTTAAATACTTTTTTATTTTTTCTAAATTTTTAGTTGGAGTTTTGAAAATTTTTTATTTATTATTGTTATTGTTGTTGTTGTTGTTGTTGTTGTTGTTGTTGTTATCCTGTATTATATTGCATGATTATTGTAATTGGTGTTGGGTTATTTATTTTATGATTTGCTTATTCCAAATAGTAGTGCCTTTGATGTTTTTTGTTTATTTTGTTATTGCTTATACCGGTTCTTCACATGGGAGGTATTTCTCATTACCCTTTAATTCTCCTTATGTGCTCCTATGTGATTTTCTTATGTGTTGTTTTAATTTTCCTTTATTTTGAGGATTTATCAATTTCGTGTTTATTTATTTATTCAATTTAATTTTAATTATCTAGAGAAATATAATAGATATGTGATATTTCATTTAACAAAATTTGTATTTAGATAAGTAATGTAATAGATAGTTTATATTTTTATTTATTTAACAAAAATTTTGTATTTTAGATAGAAAATGTAATAGATAGATTAGATGGGTCATATTTTTCTCTTTCCCCCTTCTAGGTTGTAATTAGGCTTCTGTGATGTAATAGTTAGGGCTTTTGTGTGCTATATGTCTATGTGCTTATGTGTTTTACTCGCTTTCTTTAGGACTTTGCATTTAGAATATTATGCTTATGTGCTATTATTTGCTTTTATGTGCTTATTGCTTTAATTTATGTTTATTTATTTATTTTTCTATTTATCTATTTGCTTTATTATGCTATATGTATATCGTCGCCACACTAGTCCAATGCTAGTTGTGATTTTTCACGCTTCCTTATTAGTCCAATGCTAGTGAGGAATTTATAAAAATGAGCTAGTCTAACGTTAGACCTTTAGGCCCCTCATATGTAATTTCGTCACTTGTATGCCATTCATTCCATTACATGCATTTTTCTATTTTTAAGCTATTTTTTTCATTTGCATATTATTTTTCCTGATATTATCCCTACCCCCACAAATTTATAATACACGGCATTTAGATTGCATTTTATATAAAACTTTAGGATAAATAGGCCATTTGCTTGTGTAGATTAAAAGAGTCAACCTTTCGAACATGAGGATAATGAATATAGTTTTTGTAACTTTAGCACGTTATTTATTCCTTTGTAAAAAGGAATATTTTGTCAAGAGTCTTCATTTCTTGTACTCGTTATGTTGCATTTCCTTTCTTTGGTCACTTGTATATATATAAACTCTATTTTATTTTATTTTGAGTCTCATCTTGTATCATTCGGGACCCTTTAAGGATTCTTTGTAGGTTTCGCAATTAATGTGATGATTCTAATTTAGCTTTTAGGTTTGTATTTGTATAATTACATCCAAATATAATAGAATTTAGGGTTATAATATGAAAATTTCAATTAAATCTCGCAATTGGCCTTGACTAGGTTGAAAGGATGCTTTAGGTGCAAACTTTTGCTTTCATTTTTTACAACTATGACTTCCGAACTTATTTTTCTTTTGCTTTTCAAAGATCTGAAATCATTTAAAAAGGGTTTTTTTTACTTTTATTGTTTTTCATAAAAAAATATTTTTTTGAAAAAGCCTTATTTTTGTTTTCTTACCTTTTTTCATTAAACTATTTTTCTTGTGACTTGGTACACTAAAATTCAATATCAAGTGGTGACTCCTGTTTTTATAAACAAAAAAAAAAAAAAAACTTTTTTAGACTCTATTTTTGGACCCAAATCGTCACATTTTCAAAAGTCTCATTTTAGGCCCTTTTTTTTGTTTTCAAAAATAAAATCATTTTCCAAAAAATCATCTTTTGCAAAAACCACTTTCTTTTTTTCCACTCACTCTTTTTTGTTTATTCGAAAAATTGTGACACGACAGTAGTTATGTGGTAGAGGAGTTGTTAGGCAGTGGTTAAGGATATCAGTGATGGTGGCAGCTAAAGGAGGTAGAGGAGATAAGGCGTGGTGGTAGAGTGGTATAGCTTGCTTATAGCTAGTTGAAGTCATTTTTGGTGCCATTTTTATGTAAGCTTCTTAAACTGTCACTTCGTTATGTCTCTTAATGACTGAATGTGATGAAATGACCTATTACTTACACTTTTAAGAGTTGAGTGGCCAAAATTATCCATTTAAAAGTTGAGTGCCCAAATCTCAACTAACTCAATAGTTTAGTGGTGCATGGGAGAATTTGTTTTTCAACTTTTGTCACGAGCCAGTGTAAAATGAGTTTCTCAATTTGACTAGTTTCACTTGTTTTCTTCTTTGATTAAAAAAAAAAAAAACTAGATGTTTTTAGCTACAGTTGGTAATTAGTCCTAAGACCTATTAGGATGCCAAGTCCATATTAAATTTGGGCGGGATGGAGGCTAATAATTTGGGATTGGGATCATTTGGGATTATATCCAATGACATCCATTTAAATATGGGTATAATTGGGAAATATATGGGATTTGCATACCCAAATAGAAACAAATCTTGACAGAATTTGTATTTGGTCAAAGTCCACTTCTTTCTATGACTATATCATTTTTGTCTTTCACGAAGTCCTCTCTCTCTCTCTCCCCCTCTCTTTCCTTACCTCCTCGTCTAACTTTCTGTCATATTTGTAGTCTTTCACCAAATTTAGAAGAAAAACACGTCTATTTAGGATTTATTTGTTTGGACTGAAAATATTTTTCTGAAAAATATTTTCGAAATTTTTCTTGGTGCCCAAAATTTCTTCTTCGTTTTTTTTTTTTTTTGATCAATCCTACACTATTATAGTGGGGGTAGGGAATTAGTGTTGATGGGATTTGAATCCCAACCTCTGAGGTAGAGTTGTAGAGCTTTAACCGCTCGACTCTTTATTCGTTTCCTTCTTCTTTTGGTTGAAAGTAACTTACATACTTAATGGATGTGAGTTATTTGCTTCAGGATTCAAGAGTGATGTTAAACCTTAAGTATTTTTTTGATAACTTCAATTATCAAACTAATTTTTATTTTTAATTCTTATCAACTAACTTTTTTATAATATTAGGCTCCACAATAATATATTATAGTTATGTATATTTTATTATTACATTATTTTGAAGATTAATTATAGACAAAACAGTCTTTAGTTAACTCTAATTACTTGTCAAATAGTTATTATAATTTTTATTAGTGTGTTTAACTCATATTCACAATAAAAAATAAAAAAAATAAAAAAAACTATTATTCAAAAGATTTTCACATTATCATTCAAACACTAGAAAATTGTAAGGAAAATGACACTTTACGTGTAAAATATTTTTCTTAGGAAAATAACCTTCTTAGGGCAGTATATTACATCCAACCAAATGGACCCTTATTGGTGTAGGAATCTTACAGATAACAAATTTCACAATTAGAAAATTTTCCTCGACCTCAAAATCAGGGGTGGAGGCAAGGTGGGGGCCCTAGGGGCATGAGCCCCCAATGCCTCCCATCAAATTATTTTGATAACCATGGTTTTTAAAAATAATTTCAAGTGTGCATCCACTCCCTTAAACTTCTTTGATGCTTATGGCTGCTTTCCTCATTTTTCTTTTGGTCCGTATGAGTTTTCTCAATTGGATATTCTTGCGTTTGAGAATTGGAAACTTATATTACTGACTTGAGATCAACTAAGGAATTTTTAAATTTAAGGAAATCACTGATTTAGCTCAAATGTTGGTAGAGATTAAAAGAGATATTGTGTACCCATTGGAAATGCATTGATTTAGCCTTGATTTTAACTTTTGCTACAGCTATCGTGGAAAGGGCTTTTTTAAACTTTGAATGTAGTGAAAAATCGATTGCAAAATAGAATGAGAGACACTTGGATGAATGATTTTAGTTACATTAAAAAAATACATTTCGTGAAGCTGAAATGAGAAGGTTGTAAACTGTTATCAAAAGATGAAAACTCGTCATGAGCAATTATAAATCGTTTGGTTTACTTTTTGAAATAAAATTATTGTTACATTTGTATTTTTGAGTATGAATTCAATTATGTTTTACGTGAAATATATGCATTATTTCTACTTGTTATGTGAGTATTGATATTCTTTTGTTTTAAAAAAGTAAAATAGTAAGTAAAAAAATTTAATTACCTTTGCCCCCACTAACCTTTTTTTCTAGCTTCGCCACTGCTCAAAATTTATATGATTGCTTTCCGAACCCACCATCTTTCGTAACAATAAATAAAGAGAAAAGTGAAAAGACATGGCCAATATAGGATTTTACCATTGAAGCTTCTCTGATATTGCCTCGACAGCTAGAATTATTTCGGACAAGATAGAACAATATGCTACTATCATTACTAAAGTAATAATTAAAAGCCAGAAAATCTTTTTTTTATATCATATATATATTTTTTGTTTATTAACCTCAATAAATATTCAACTTTTTTGGTTTTTATATTATTCTTTTTTAGATCTCATTTTTTAATGCTTTCTAACGTTTTAATTACAAACCATAATTTTTTAATGATTACATATAAAAAGGATAGATTGAGGATGTACAGAGATTTAATTTATCTACCTTTAAAAAAATTAATTTGGATGTTATTTTATAAACATTTGATACTAAAATTCATCACAGAAATAATGGAACAAGTTAAAAATTGAAACAAATTAACATCTTACCCATTCGTGAACATTTCAAATTTAGATGAAACCAAAACAATATGAAGATTAGTATGCCCAAGAATAAGGTTTAACTAAAATTAAGGCACTCAACAAATGACATCCACATGAATTTTTTTTGAAGTACAAACATCAATTTAATCACACAAACTGGTGTCATTTAAATTATATGAATCACTGCTTTGCAAGAACATTCGAAATCTAATCTCATCTCAAGCTTAGTTAATTGGAACTTTAAAAATGAGAAGAAACACACAATGGTGAAAATGATGGGATAAAATATGAGTATTAAAAGCATAAATTTTCAATCTCTAACCATTGTCGGTGATAATTAATTAGTTTTGGGAGAGGACATTCTATGCATGGTGCAATTACAATAAAATTAATGCTAAAATAGATCAAAAAAAATAAATGGGTGGTGGAAACTTGTGATGAAATTTGTGACGGGTAAAATTAGTTATGTAAGGGCGTAATCAAGGTTAAATTAAAAAAATAAAATGATATTAAAGAAAGCAATTGATTAATAAGGAAAAAATAGTTTTAAAAAAATAATAAAATGAAATTTATTGGGTATTTGGGTGGTATCGAAATGGAATTAGCCCATTTCAGTCCTACTCATATTAATCGCATAACAAATATGGAACTATTCGGATCTGGCCTATATTTGACAGTCTTGATTAAGTCTCGTCCAAATTTTGCCCGTCCCTCCCATTTGCCATCTATATTTTCAGCTTACGCATATATAAGTAATACTAATTACTAATGTGCAACATAACGTGATTACAAGAAATTTCTTCAGCATATTCTAGGATGATGGTCAACGTTGGTTAGCTATAGCTACAATTTGGGAAGGAAATTATTTCTTATGAGAACATGGTCCAACATGGAAAAATACTAAATAAACTATGTGTATTGCTACGTTGACACACCAAAATAAATAATTCATCATCATATGATGATGATGATGGAGCACGTCTTATTATATTTGGTGATAAGTGACTGATTCTAGCGTACCAGACGGGATGTAAGTGCACCTAATACCACCTCGCCCAAAAAAGACTATCATGACAAAGAAAAGGTGGGTAAAACACAAACGACAGTATTTTTACATCAGGTAGTCAAAATTTTTCCCAATTGTGTCCCAGTCGTTTGCATGTAAATGCTGAGCAGGCACGTCAGTTTCGACATAAAATAATGCAAGGCAAACATAAAATACTGGAAAGCATTGGCCAGGATCGTTTAATAAATTTCAGCATTATTCATATTCAACTAAGGCATGAAGCTACTAATAATACTTGGAATAGACAAAGCTTCCTTCACAGCTAGAGTAAATTTTAGTAGCAACAAGAATGGCAGACGCTGTTGTATCATTCTTGTTAGATCAGCTCTCAAATTTTTCTCCGTGAGGAGGGAAAACTGCTAGGTGGGCTCAGACAAGAGGTCCAAAACATTCCGGGATGAGCTGAAGGCAAATGAGAGCTTTCTTGAATGTTGCAGAAGCACATGAAGAATGCCGATCCTAGACTCCGAGAATGGATCAAGCAGGTACGCGAAGCTGCTCTTGATACTGAAGACATGTCTTGATGAATTTGTGTTCTGAGATTTGCTCGACATAATTCAAATGGATTCTATGGCTGGACACAAAGAGTTTTCAGATCCATAAAGAATCTCCGAGCTCGTCGCCGAAGTTGCTTCGGAGATACAAATCATCAAATCCAGAATTATAAATATTTCCGAAGCGCATCAGAGATATCAATCTGAATATGGTGAACTATGACCGACAAGTCTCTGGATCTCTTGCTGTGAATAAAACATGGCTCTACGGCAGGGATGATGCACTTCTTGTGGAAGAAGCTAATTTGATAGGTATCAACAAGCCCAAACAACAACTCATTTCTCTGCTTCTTGAGGGTGATTCCAAACTCAGAGTCGTCTCAGTTGTTGGTATGGGAGGACTAGGGAAAACTACCCTGGTTAAAAGAGCTCATGAAGACGCAGAAGTCAAAAGACGATTCCAAATTCGTGCTTGGATTACTGTCTCTCATATATGTGACATCAAGGAGCTTCTAAAAAGCTTGATCCGGCAATTCTATGAAGATATCAGGAAACCAGTCCCAGGACAGGTGGAACATTGCATGGACAATAATGCGTTGAAAACATTTGTCAAGGACTTCCTCCAAGAAAAAAGGTACGTAATTGTCTTTGATGATGTATGGGATATTAATTTCTGGAATACCATAAAACTAGCTCTGCCTGAAGGTATCTGTGGTAATCGTGTAATGCTAACAACACGAATAGCTGATGTGGCCTCTGCGTCTTGCATTGGATCTCACAATTGTGTCTACAGAATGAAACCCTTGTCTTTTGAGAAGTCTTGGACTCTGTTTTGTAATAAAGACATTTGAAGACAAATCTTTGTCCTGCCCATCTGAAGGATGTTGCGCAAGTTATATTGAGTAAATGTGAGGGATTGCCAGCTTGCAATTATTGCAATAGGTGGATTTCTAGCCCTTGAAGGACAAGAACAGAATTGATGAATGGGAGATGGTTCAACGAAGTCTTGGTGGTGAACTTGAAGGTACTGGTAAGCTAGACCGAGTTAAAAAGATACTCTCTCTTAGTTATAATAACTTGCCTTCTCATCTCAAGACTTGTCTGTTGTATACAAGTTTGTTCCCTGAGGATTACTGAAATACAATGCAATCGACTAATGCAATTGTGGATTGCTGAAAGACTTCGTTCAAAGGAGAGAAGGACTAACAGCTTGAAGAAGTAGCCTCACATTATCTCCAGGAGCTAGTCAATAGAAGTTTAATTCAAGTGGCTTCTGCATACTGTGATGGAGAGCTCTTGACTTGTCGAATCCATGATCTTCTGCGAGAAATCATTCTTTCAAAGTCGAGGGAACAAGACATGGTGACTATAGTTACCAAACAATACATTAGGTGGCCTGAGAAGGTACGGCGTTTAGTGATATATAATTTCTCTGGTGAAATCCAAGAAAGAAATTGCTTTAGCCATCTTCGATCATTAGTTACATTTGGATCCATGGAATCATTTTCCAATCACTTGCTATCTGAGATCTTATGCCATTCTAGGTTGCTAAAGGTGTTGGATTTGAAAGGTGCACTATTGGAAGAAATTCCTGATGAGGTTTTCCACTTATTTTATCTGATGTACTTGTGTCTGAGAGAGACAAATGTGAAATCTGTGTCAAAATCCATTGTAAAGCTTCAAAATCTTGAAGTTTTGGATCTGGTAGGAGCTAAGGTGAGGGAACTGCCTATGGAGATCCTAAAGCTATGTAAACTTCGCCATCTCTTAGTGGTTCAAAAATGTGACTATCCCGATGATTACATATATTATGGCTTCAGAGCTCCGAATAAAATTGGAAATCATCTTTCCCTACGTACGTTAATGTACGTTGATGCAGATAATGATCAAATCTTAGTTAGAGAGATAGGAAAGATGGCTGAATTGAGAGAGTTAGGAATTACCAAGCTTAGAAGAGAAGATGGTAAAGAACTCTGCTCCTCAATTGAGAAGCTCACCAATCTTCGTAAGTTGAATATTTGGGCAACTGAAAAGGATGAGGTGATTGATTTGAATCATTCTTCATTTTTAGCTCTCCCATTCCTTCATTTCCTGCGTTTGAGGGGCCGTTTAGAAACCCTACCACAGTGGATAGCATCACTTCAAGGCTTGACCAGGATTAATTTGCTTTGTAGCGGGTTAAACACTGATCCACTCAAAGCACTTCACCACTTACCCAATTTGCAAGATATGTATCTGAATCAGGCTTACCAAGGTGAAGGTTTATGTTTCATGGAGGGTGGCTTTTTAAAGCTCAAGCAATTATTTCTTGTTAATTTTGAAGTTCTGAAATGGGTGAAAGTGATGGAAGGAGCCATGCCTCATCTCCAGCTGCTAGATATGACAAACCTTAAATCAATGGAGGAGATACCTCGGGGGATCCAACACTTGACTAATCTCCAAGTCCTATGTTTGAACATTATGAGTGACAAATTGGTTGCAAAGTTACTGAATCAACAAGAAGGAATTGATGATTACCAAAAAATTGCTCACATTCCTGAAGTTCTCATTGGGAATTGGACGAAAGATGGATGGAAGAAGGACCGCATATATATGGAAGAAAAAGAATGAGCAAGAAAATCTTTGCCATCTTTCATTTGTGCACCACCCCTGAACGGGCTACTCTCTTGTGAACTCCCTCTCTTTCTCAATGTGCAAAGCTGTTGCAAGCAATCAATCAAAGCAAACTTGCTTCTTCTCCAGAGTTTTCTTGCTATGGATGTGGGAGCATCAACTCCCTTCCTGTGAATTGTCAATAGCCACAAATTTTGTACTCCCATCAATTGTGATCATCTTTCACATGTATGCTTTGATTGTCATTTGTTTGATTGGCTGTAAAAAGTTTTTTTTTTTGTGTGGAGAAATATTATCTAACATTACTCTTATTTAAACTGTGCTAATTTTTTTTTTAAGGACTGAAAATCACACTCCTAACCAAGCAATTGATATCTGAGCTTCCCTTCATACATTTATAGTAACATTACATCTGAGTTGAGAACATCCTCGTCAGAACAACTCTCAGCTCAGACATTAGTGGAAAAGTTACGGAATAGGATAGGAGCATTCAAGCCGAAAACCTTCAACAAATTGCATCTCTGAGTCTGCCTACATTCCAATTTCCATTGTCTGCAATAGCAGATGAAATGGCCTTTAAAAGTTCACTATTACTGAACGAAAAGTTGTTGGCATTTCGACCACAATTTCCTCGTTCTAGTAATTCTAATTGACGCCCTGAAGTCTAATTCACATTTTCCCTTCACTCTCCTAACTGTGCAGTTAGGGTTCCAAAGACCAAGTGTATAGGAAACACTTTTACGAACAAAAATAGTGTCATCTCAATGAAGAAAAAACATGGTTTTTTTAATTTAAAAAAAATAGAAAAAGACAACATATACCATGTGTACATTAACAAAAAAAATTATGTACAACTACTAGAATACGTTGTCTATGATGTCATTAGTTTACAAGACTTCAGAGAAGTTGAAAATTATTGCTTAATTACTGAAGACGGGCAGATTGAATAACATTCGACCCTGAAGGCAAGTTGAATATTGATAAGAACATAATACTTTAGTAATTTTCTATCCGACAGTCCAGGAATTTCAAGCCAATGCATCACCAAATTTCATTCACATTGGAATGCTCCATGAGTATATGTTTATCAGCTATACTTCAGGTGTGATTGCGTAGATTTTTTTCTTCTCCCGGAGATTGTAAAGATTTTTGTCATTGGGTTAAGAGATGTCAGAAAATATTTGAAGTACATGGAATTCCAGAAATTGCTTGTACTCATAATTTGAATGAAAGGTTCATTAATTTGGGCTGATTTCATTGAGGTGTTGGGTGCCGGATTAGCTAGTTTACTATTTGTAAATAATGTGCACAGCAAGCCAATTTTGATTCTTACTATAAATAAACTAGACGAGAAGACAAGGTAAATGTTGTATTTGCCACAAGAGGCACCAAAAGCTCCAGCGTGTGTGAATTTTTGTTGTGGATAATTGAAGATGAGCATTTTAGGTGGGTAGGTGACAAAAGTGAAGAAGTTATAGGTACAACCGAGAGAAAATGAAAGTTATCATACAAATGAAAAATAACAACTCAATAGGGCCTCATTCTACAGCAGCAAAGCCTGAGGTTAAGGATTAAACAAATCAAGGTCACTGGATGTTTTTGTTATAGCAGAAGCTTTAAGATGGATTCTCTGTCTCTTCCCTGCAGCCAGGATAAAAGTAAAACAGGACATCACTCAACAAATTGATTCAACATATTTTTCAGCAGAGGGTACTCATGAAATGAACCAAAGAACTAGTTGGTTGGTGACTGACAATCCAGGGGACACGTTTTTCACCAATCTGATATCTTGAGGATTGGGGTTATGTAATATTACACTTGTCTCCCTTATTTTGAAATTTCCTTAACATATTTGGTCCAATTCAATTTAATATTAATTATCAAGGAATAAACTGAATTTTACTTTCGATATTACCCTTGCAATAATCTAAAGAATTTGTAACCTCTTCTTGGCATCCTCTTGAAATGCCCTGTTAACCAAATAATTCAAAATTTTCAGCAAGTAGTGTTTTAAGAGGTGAATTATAAAAGGAGTACAATTTTAAATATATATATTTGTTTGCAAAGGTCTTGACTAGATACTTTTGTGTACATAGTATTACTTAATTTATAGATAAATCCATATTTTATTCATAAGCAAATTAAATGCTTTCCATGGTAAATTATAAAAAATTAAGATCTCTTTATGAGTTAGAGCTTCAAGTGCACCCTTTTCAAAATCTTCCCTAAACAATTTGTATCACTTTCATTAGATTGTCAACGGTAATTCGAGTCAAACAGGTCAACTCGGACTTGAAGTTGACTTGTTTTTTTTTTATTTTTTTGGGGTCAGACGGGTCAACCTGATTCCAGTACGAACCCGACCTATTTGTTTGGCGGGTCATTCAGGTTTGACCCAAAGTTGCCAAACCTTGATTCAAACCCATTATTTTTCGTGTTAGGTTAGTGTGATGTCAAAAATTGCCACCCCTAGTCGAGCGGTTAGTGTTCTATGACTCCATTCCAAAAATCAGGGTTCGAATTCTACCAACATCATTCCTTTTCTCAAAGGTAATAGTGTAGGTTTGATAAAAAAAAAAAAAACTCTTCTTTATCTTCACGAAGCAAAAAGAGGCTTTCTGAACTTTGATAAAACAGTGGGGAATAGCATACTTGAAATTTTAAATGTTTGGTGGCCTTTGATTGCTATGCTTTGTCATCATTCTTGGTGTGTGAATGGAGTTTCTCAATTTGACCAATTTCACATGTTTTTCTTTTAAAATAAAAAAAATTCAGATGTTGTTTTCATCCTATATATATAAATGGTAATAAGTACTACTTGTATGCAACGCTTCCTCGTTTTCTTTGTTTGTGTTCGGAACTTGTTTCAGGTATTTCAATCAGATTATGCGCATTGACAAATGATGGTCAGAGAATTGGCTGGCTAAAGATAATTACAACGAAATTTCTTCAGCAAATTCTAGGATGATGATCAAGGTTGGCTGGCTATTGTTATATTTTGCAAGGAAATTATTTTTCCTTTGAACGTAGTTTAACATGGACTCATGATACAGAAAAGGTGGGTAAACGACAGTATTTTTACATTAAGTAATCAAACTTTTTCCACGGTGTTTCCCATTTTTTTTACATGTAAATGCGGAGCAGGTACGTTAATTTTGACATTAATGGAAAGCAAACAAAAAATATTAGAACACAGTGGCCGTGATTGGTTAATAAATTTCAGTATTATTCATATTCAACAAGGTAAGAAGCTAAAACAAAATTGGAATAGCACAAACCTTCTTCCAAATCAAGAGTAAATCTTAGTAGTAACAAGAATGGCAGATGCTGTTGTATCATTCTTGTTAGATCAGCTCTCAAATTTTCTCCGTGAGAAGGGAAAACTGCTAGGTGGGCTCAGACAAGAGGTCCAAAACATCCGCGATGAGCTGAGGCAAATGAGAGCTTTCTTGAATGTTGCAGAAGCAAATGAATAAGCCGATCCTAGACTCCAAGAATGGATCAAGCAGGTGCGCGAAGCTGCTCTTGATACTCAAGACTTTCTTGATGAATTTGTGTTTCGATTTGCTCGACATCATTCAAATGGATTCTATGGCTGGACACGAAGAGTTTTCAGATCCATAAAGAATCTCCGAGCTTGTCGCCGAGTTGCTGCTGAGATACAATCCATCAAATCCAGAATCGCAAATATTTCTAGAGCGCATCAGAGATATCAATCGGAATATGGTAACCATGACCGAGAAGTCTCTGGATCTCTTTCTATGAATGAAACATGGCTCTATAGCAGGGATGATGCACTTCTCGTGGAAGAAGTTAATTTGGTAGGCATTAACAGGCCCAAACAACAACTTATTTCTCTGCTTCTTGAGGGTGATTCCCAACTCAGAGTCATCTCAGTGGGTGGTATGGCAGTACTAGGGAAGACTACCCTGGTTAAAAAAGTTCATGAAGATGCAGAAGTCAAAGACGATTCCAAGTTTGCACTTGGGTTACTGTCTCTCAAATATGGGACATCAAGCATGGTTCAATGACTCGGCCGAGTCGGAGATGACTCGGTCGAGTCGTCACTGGAACAGAGGCTTCCGTTTCGAGACCGCTCGATACTACTCGGAGACGGAGAATTCGCCGAGAACTCGTCGAAACTCAGTTAACTCGGACCGAATTGTTTCCGAGTCGAAAAAAATCGACCGAATTCATACCGAGTTGTCCGAATCAACCCGCTTCAAACCAAAAAAATCAACCGATCCACAGCCATTAACCACCACTATACCATCACCAAATCACAGATCTAGACAAATCATCACAAAAAACAACCACATAACAGCCAAAATCACTACCAAAACAAAACCAAAATCACAACCAAAATAAATCACCAAGACAAATCACAGAAATGGTCGGGGGTCAGAGAGGAGGTGGTAGAGAGACGGTGGTTGGTGGCGGGGAGAGACAGAGAAAGAGAGGAAGAGAGGGAGTGGAGATTGTGTTGGGAGCAGAGGAATAGAGAGACAGAGAGAAGAAGGAGGCAATGGGTGATGTGTGGTGGGACAGAGACAGATGGGCGGTGGATGGTGGTTGGTAGTTGGGCGGTGGATGGTGGGTGGTGGGTGGAAAGGAGAGGGAGAGACAGAGAGGAGGGAGAGGAGGGAGGGGGTCGGCATGAGAGAAAGAGCAAGGGGCTGGGGGAACTAGAGAAAAAAGAAGAAAAAAGCAAAAATTGAGGGATTTAATTAAGAAAATAAATAAGAAATTAGTTTAGATTAGAACATAAAAATTAAAAAATTAATATCTTTTTTAACAACCAAATTTCAAAAGATTTTTAAAAACAGTATAAACTCTTGATATTTTTATTTTTAATTTCTCTAAGAAACAATTATAAAGCATGGGCATGCACTAAAAAAATTAAGTCTTTTAATTACTCTTCTATTTACTTTTACAATTGTTATTTTTGAAATTATGTTATGCACTATTTTGATTTTATTTGTGATAGCATTGCGTTAAATACTTAAAGAAATATATTATTATTTATATCGGTAAAAATGATACAATTTAAAAATTTTTCTTTACTAATTTTTTTGATTATTTTTGTTTAGCATATTTTATATTTTGAATGATTATTTATAATTTTTAAAATAAAAATTATTTTAAACAGTGCGTCTTGTCAAGACCGTGACCGATACGCCGAGTCGGATGTGGAACGATACACGCCACGACCGTGACCGCGATCGCGACTTTAAACCATGACATCAAGGAGCTTCTCAAAAGCTTGATCCGGCAATTTTATGAAGAAATCAGGAAACCAGTCCTAGAACAGGTGGAAAATTGCATGGACAGTAATGCACTGAAAACATTTGTCAAAAAGTTCCTCCGAAAAAAAAGTTACGTAATTGTCTTTGATGATGTATGGGACATAGATTTCTGGAATACCATAAAACTTGCTCTGCCTGAAGTATCTGCAGTAATCGTGTAATGCTAACTACACGAATAGCTGACGTGGCCTCTGTATCTTGCATCGGATCTCACAATTGTGTCTACAGAATGAAGCCCTTGTCTTTTGAGAAGTCTTGGACTCTATTTTGTAACAAGACATTCGAAGACAATATTTGTCCTGCTCATCTGAAGGATGTTGCGC
>CM045559.1:5123549-5181511 GCA_024721245.1 Mitragyna speciosa
TTTAATTGTTAGCCAAAAGTAAAAAATGTCAATGAGTTTAAAAAGTCATAACCATCTAAAAAAAAATTAAAAAATCGAGTGTTATTCTATTCCCATTGGGAAAAGAAATAAGATAGACCGCCAATATAATTTTTACTACCAAAGTAATAAAATATTTATCTGGTAATAATTTTTAAGCATCTTGACCTCACCTCTCATTTTGGGAGCTTACAAATTAAGAAGACGCATTTTTGTAATTTTCTTGTCTATAGGTTTTGTCAAGACAAATGCCAAGATGATTTTATTAAGATTTTCATTTTAGTTTTGGTCGGTTATTGTATCATGTACTGGCCAAGAAAAAATGCAAAAGGAAATGATTGTTTTGAATGAGATGGACCATTCATCTTTTAAAAATTTTTGCTGTCTAAGTCTCTTGGTTTTTATGAATTGGGATTGGGACCCACCCAACATGATTAACTTTGTGGATTGATTTGATTGAGGGGTCTTTTTGATTTTGTAGGAGCTGAAGATGGAAAAGCTTGGAAAGTCAATTCTTCTGTCCGGTTCTTGAAAACCGGTTTTTGTTCGGTTTTGATCGGTCAGATCCGGTTTTTGACCGGATTTGACCGGTTTTTTTTAATTTCTGAGTTTTTAGTTCAACTCCGACAAGATACCTGACCTGTTCCCAGTTCGACCGATTCGACCGGCCGGTCCTGTCCGAGTTTCAAAACACAGGTTATAACAACTTGCCTTCTCATCTCAAGACTTGTCTGTTGTATACAAGTTTGTTCCCTGAGGATTATGAAATACAATGCAATCGACTAATGCAATTGTGGATTGCTGAAAGATTCGTTCAAAGGAGAGAAGGACTAACAGTTGAAGAAGTAGCCTCACATTATCTCCAGGAGCTCATCAATAGAAGTTTAATTCAAGTGGCTTCTGCATACTGTGATGGAGAGCTCTTGACTTGTCGAATCCATGATCTTCTGCGAGAAATCATTCTTTCAAAGTCGAGGGAACAAGACATGGTGACTATAGTTACCAAACAATACATTAGGTGGCCTGAGAAGGTACGGCGTTTAGTGATATATAATTTCTCTGGTGAAATCCAAGAAAGAAATTGCTTTAGCCATCTTCGATCATTAGTTACATTTGGATCCATGGAATCATTTTCCAATCACTTGCTATCTGAGATCTTATGCCATTCTAGGTTGCTAAAGGTGTTGGATTTGAAAGGTGCACTATTGGAAGAAATTCCTGATGAGGTTTTCCACTTATTTTATCTGATGTACTTGTGTCTGAGAGAGACAAATGTGAAATCTGTGTCAAAATCCATTGTAAAGCTTCAAAATCTTGAAGTTTTGGATCTGGTAGGAGCTAAGGTGAGGGAACTGCCTATGGAGATCCTAAAGCTATGTAAACTTCGCCATCTCTTAGTGGTTCAAAAATGTGACTATCCCGATGATTACATATATTATGGCTTCAGAGCTCCGAATAAAATTGGAAATCATCTTTCCCTACGTACGTTAATGTACGTTGATGCAGATAATGATCAAATCTTAGTTAGAGAGATAGGAAAGATGGCTGAATTGAGAGAGTTAGGAATTACCAAGCTTAGAAGAGAAGATGGTAAAGAACTCTGCTCCTCAATTGAGAAGCTCACCAATCTTCGTAAGTTGAATATTTGGGCAACTGAAAAGGATGAGGTGATTGATTTGAATCATTCTTCATTTTTAGCTCTCCCATTCCTTCATTTCCTGCGTTTGAGGGGCCGTTTAGAAACCCTACCACAGTGGATAGCATCACTTCAAGGCTTGACCAGGATTAATTTGCTTTGTAGCGGGTTAAACACTGATCCACTCAAAGCACTTCACCACTTACCCAATTTGCAAGATATGTATCTGAATCAGGCTTACCAAGGTGAAGGTTTATGTTTCATGGAGGGTGGCTTTTTAAAGCTCAAGCAATTATATATTGTTAATTTTGAAGTTCTCAAATGGGTGCAAGTGATGGAAGGAGCTATGCCTCGTCTCCAGCTGCTAGATATGACAAACCTCAAATCAATGGAGGAGTTACTTTGGGGGATTCAACACTTGACAAATCTCCAAGTTCTATGTATGAACATGATGAATGACAAATTGATTGCAAAGTTGCTCAACCAAAAAGAAGGTAGTGATGATTACCACAAAATTGCTCACATTCCTGAAGTTCTCATTGGGAATTGGACAGAAGATGGATGGAAGAAGGACCACCTTATACGGAAGAACAAGAATGAGCAAGAAAACCTTGTGCCATCTCATGTTCAATAGCCACGACTTTTGTACTCCTATCGATTGTGATCATCTTTCACATGTATGCTTTGATTGTCATTTGTTTGAGTGGCTGTAAAACGTTTTGTGTGGAAAAATATTTTGTATAACATAACTCTTATTTGAATTATGCTATTTTTTTTTTCAGGACTGAAAATCATACTGCTAACCAAAGAATTGACATTTGAGCTTCCCTTCATACATTTATGGTAACATTTCATCTAAACATCCTCACAAAAAACAACCGTCTTGTTACGCCCCGTGCCCGAGACGTGGCACCCGCCATGCCCTAGGCTAAGTTAGGACACAAGGCTAAACCAAACCAACATTAACTAATCACAATACAAGGCTCAAAGAAAATGCCAAGATACCCAAAAGGATCCATTTCATTCATCATCAAAAGATATACAACATTCATTACAATTCTTTTCCCCAATAACAAAAATAGTTGGGAAAATATGTATAACCTAATCCATACAAAAATATGGCTATACATCAATGCTATCAAAAATAACCTCATTCATGTCCTATCCTAACCTAAGACTATGAGGCCCAAAAATCAGTCCAATCACCTTCAACAAATTCATCACCTGCGGGTTAAACAAAAGGGGTGAGTGATATAATCACCCAGTAAGTAGTAAAGGTTCTCTTTGGGGCTTAAGTTTGTTATTCATACATAGGTACATTTCCAAATCAAAATCAAAGTCATAGTCATCATAACATGTGGTCACGTTATAAATCATACATATTCAAACGTCACATAATGCAATTCAAAGAAAAAGAGAGCTCAAGTAGTTAGTGGACACATGACCCTGGAATTCCAGTTGTTAACTATAACCCGGTTAACACGGTTCAAAACCAACTACCACCCGGTTGGTGCGGTTCAAGACTAACTATAACCCGGTTAGTACGGTTCAAAATAACTTGCTACAATTACTACTTTAAGGAACTAGTCCCGTCATATAGCCATTTCACATACAAGAGCTCAATCATATGTTTATTCAAACGATTCAATAGACCACATATACTTGTGTTATAGAAAACCAAAGTAATCAAACATAAGCCCTTTTTATGTAAAGAAAATATTATCCAAGTCATTTAGCATCATCAATTGCATTTCCAAAGCAAAGAGAATCAAATGCTACTTACCTCACTCCAAGGACTAATTTAGGTAGTCCGAGTAGGGATAATCACCTTCGTCGCCTATAATACACAATAAACACTCAATTATACTCTAATTCTATTAAAGGAATACAACCAAACTCAAAACTATACACATCACACAAAGAAACCCAACACCCTGAAGCACAGAGCTGATCCGCAGGTGAGATCACCTGATCCGCGCCCGCGAATCAAAACAAGCCTGCTCGCGGCTCAAGGCCAGGGGGCCGAGCCGCGAGCTCCCCTCTCTGCCCACGACTCGGTGGGTAGAGAGTTAACGCGACCAGAACCCTCCCGAGCCGCGACCGCGGCTCGGGAACCCTCACCTACGGCTCAAATTCCAGAGAGTTGACGCGGGTGAAGATTTCCTGAGCCGTGGCCACGGCTGGGCTCAGCCTCACCCACGGCTCACCTGCGATTTCTGCAAATATTCCCTCCCTTCACTCAAACTCACTTCCAACACAATCCCAACTCAAATTACATCTAACAAAGGCTCAAAACAGCAAGAATAAAACATACAAAACTCAGATTGCTCAAAATCAAAATATCCACAATTCTCACTCAAAATTCCTCAAATCCCTAACTCATTCACCTCACACATTTATCCCATAAGTCATACATTTGCACTACTACTACAAATCATCTATTCCAAGAACAACATAGTCTAAGAGCATCCAACAAAGCCATACTTTCAAATTCTCAAGCAAAATAATCAAAGTGTGAAAGAACTAAAAAGAAAGAAGTAGGAAAAAGAGTTACCTTGAGGGGAATTTGGGGAAAAAGCTTCAAAATGGCTTCTACTAGCTTCCTTTGGAGATGAAATCCCTTCAATTCCTCCTTCAATGGATTGAGAAAATGGGAGAATTTAGAGGAATTCTTTCAAAGGGAAGAGGAAGAATGAAGGAAAAAGAAGAAGGGATTTTAGTCTTTAGGGCAAAAAATGAAGTTTCAAAAATTACAAATAAGGCCACTACTTCTTACAAAACACACAATGGCCCAAGAAGGTTAAATCTCATAAAGGTCCATAAGGGCCTTAATATCACACGTCTGCTCAGACATTAACGGAAAGATTACTGTTTAGAATAGAAGTATTTATGCCGAAACTTTATCAAATTGCATCTCTGAGTCAGATTACCTTCCAATTTCCATTTCTGCAATAGCTGATGAAACGGCCTTCACTAACAAGAAGTTTTTGGCATTTTAACCACAATTTCCTAGTTCTAATTGTCTAATTAATGCCGTGAAGTCTAATTCACAAATTCCCTTCAGTTCCCTAGTTGTGCAATCAGAGTTCCAAAAACCAAATACACGATACGGAAATGTCTTTTGTTCCACTTCTTTTACGAACAAAAATATTTATCATCTCAAGTAAGGAAAAACATAATTAAAAAAAAAAGTCAGTAAACCTTCCCTTTTATCATTCAAACCTACCCAAAACCATCAAAACACCAATGTTACTTTCTCTTAATCAACTAGGAAACACCATACTAAGCTCAAGCATCCACTATTATCTATAATCATTCCCCTCAAATTTCAATTACCCATTAACCCACAGGAAAAATGAAAACCCATAACCATTTCCAAGCATAAAAAACTACATACAAACATAACCCATATAATAGTTAGTCTCAACAATTACAAAACCCAACAAATTATCTATTACTCCTAGTGACTCTAATTAAGAAAACCCACATGAATTAATGCAAGATTCTCAAAAAATTGACCTGGGTTAGTATGATGGATAGAGCCTACTTGATTGTTCTTGATTAGGAAAGATTTTTCCATGATTGGAGAGAGAAAAGAGAGATTAGGAGAAGGTTTTAAGGTAGAGAGAGAAAAATGATCAGGTAAATGAAGTAGCAGTGAAACCTAAGCATTATATAGTACTCCACTTAATTTCTTTACATTTTAAGTCCCTCATTTTCTATTTTTTCATTTCTCACACGAAGCTTCTCTTATTTATTAAACAAAAGCCCCCCACTTATTCTTGATATTACAAAAGGAATGCTAATCTTGGCCAATGGTAGTTTCAATATTATGACAAGATACTTAAGTTGAACAAAGTTAATGCTATAGAAATTGTTGCCTTAGCTTGGCTTAGTAGATATTGAGATACATTTGGTTTAACTTTGATCTGGGCACGGTGTTTGTAGTAGAGTCCGAGTATCAAACCAAGAAATCAAAGCCAATCTCAATTCAAGAAAGTCAAGAATATAATAATGATGTTGATTTAATCAGCCTGCTAGCAGGATCTTGCAAGGCCTACTATAGCAGCAAAGCCTGAGGTTGAGGTTGTAAACAATCAAGGTCACTAGAAGATTTGTTACAGAAGAAGATCTAAAGTTGAATTCTCTGCCTCTTCTCTGCAGCCAAGATGGAAGTAATACAGGAGTTATTACTCAAAAAATTGGTGCAACATATTTTCCAACAGAGGGTAATTGTGAGACAACCAAAAACCAAAAAGCTGATACAAAGTTGAATGTCCAAGTTGATTGGTGACTGACTCTCCAAGACAGGAGTCTTTTGCCAATCTGACGTCTCATGGATCGGGATAATGCGATATTACAATATTGGCTGTGGATTATGCGTGACTTGTTGCCACATACTGTGGAATATCTGGAACCATTTGAAGACTGAGGGGCACAGAGTTTTATCGTTGCCAGAATAAGGTGGACAGATTGTTTAGATGGAAAATGTGCCTCAACGCACCAATTGTGGAGGCAATGAAGCAACGGAAAAGAAGTTGAAATTGAATTCAACATGAGACTCAACTGGATTATCACACAGTTGCAGAAGCAAGGATTAAACATTTAAGTGTACATTAGTATCATAGAAATGAGGAAGATTTTCAGTTTCGCGCCTAGTGCAGTTAGGGATACCAGACCATTGTTGGTGCACTGGACTCAAAGACCATTATTGAGATACTCAATAATCATAATCAAGTGAAGTGTACTGCTTGTTGAAGGATATTGGACAACCATCGTTGTGATCTTAGTTGATAGTGTTCTTCAAAGAGATTGAGTAATCGTTTGTGGCAGAAATGATCATATAGTCACCGACATTAGACTTTCCGAACTTTCTATTTGATGAACAAGCTTCGTGTGTGTGAAGGGTATAAAAGGAAATTTCACTGTCCGTCAGAATATGATACCGTCAAGAAAGTTTTGATTATTATTAAAAAATATTTAAAAAATATAGTATCATCTTTTTTGAAAATATACTAATATAATTTATTCTAGAAAGTGTTTAAGCACTTTTTAAATTACACTTTTATATCACATAAATACACCAAAAAGCGTTACAATAATATTTCTTTTTTCGAAAACAAAACTGTTAACACTACATTAAATAAAAATAAAAAGGGATAATTTCATAAACCTCATATTAAAAATTACACTTATCTCCCTTATTTTGAAATTTCTTTAACGTATTTGGTCCAATTCGTTTTAATATTAATTATCAAGGAATATACTGAATTTACTTTCAATTTTACACTTGCAATACTCTAACCTTTTCTTTGTATCCCCTTGAAATGCCCGATTAACGAAATAAATCAAAAATTTCAGCGAATAGCATTTTAAAAGGTGAATTATTAAAACAGTACAATTTAAATATTTTTGACAAAGGTCTTGACTCTTGAATGCATACTTTGTGTATATATATTACTTAATTTATAGACAAATCCATATTTTGTTCGAAAGCAAATTAAATGCTCTCCATTGTAAATTATAAAAAATTAAGCTCTCTCTATGAGTTCGAGCTTCAAGTGCACCCTTTTCAAAATCCTCCCTAAATAATTTTTATCACTTTCAGTATATTGTCAAGGGTAATTCGAAAGTAAAAACCAACATGTATCTTGATGAAAATCAATATTAATGGACGTAGATTAAATGTGTTAAGAAAAACTCAAATCAAGGGACGCAAATGCAATTTTTAAAACTTAAGGGAGCTACGTGGAACTGTTATAGAAAAAAAGGGAGAAAAAAAAAAAAAAAGAAGGCAGGTCAATGTCTCAAGTCTCCAAAAAGATCCCGCCGCAATTGAATTTCAAAAATTCGAACCCAACCCCACCCCCCTGCCCCCAGAAAAGTATACAATACACCACGTGCATTGCCACGTGGTGTACTAGAACCAATAATTTATCGCCATGTGGCAATAGTGGGTCATACTTTGTATTATTTGGCGATGTGATTGGTTCTAGTGCACCACGTGCCACGCCACGTGGCATGCGTGGTGCACGCAATACTCACTCCCCCGCCCCCGGGCGACCTGATGACGACGGCGGCGACGACATTCCTACTAGGACTATAAAGGATCTCACACGTGGCGCACAACTCAACAACCACCGCAACATCACCCACCCAATCCCGCCCTCTCTCTCTCTCTCTCTCTCACTCTCTCTAACAAATAATAGAAAAATAGCTTCCGTTACTTTTCTCCGCCTCATTTTCTTCTGTACTTCGCCTTCTCTGCATCTTGTACTACTAGTACTAGTACTGCTGCTCTTATTCACCGGCGTCGGAGAATATTTTTCGACCGCCAGAACTCCAGAGGCGGCGACCGCGGCCGCTGGGATTGTGGTTCGCAGGGGAATGGAGAGTGTCATTGGACTGGTTAATAGGATTCAGAAAGTTTGTACTGTTCTCGGCTATCATGGTGATGATCGCTCTCTGCCGACTCTTTGGGACGCTCTCCCCACCATCGTCGTCCTCGGCGGCCAGGTTTTTCTCCTATTTCTCTCTCTATCTCTCTTTATAACATTTGCGAACACACACTTTCTGTGTTTGCGTGCGCCGGTTTTAGAAGCTGCCGGTGTAAGGATTCTCACATTTATTTGCTTTTTTTTGGGTAGTTTTTCAGTTTTTTGTTTTTAATTTAGGGTTAGGTGAAATAAATTGTAGAATATACGAATTCGTCTTATGGATATGCATAATATATGTGTTTATACGTATATGAATGTGTGTGTATATGTTTGCTTTTTAGTTATTTATTTTTAATTTGATCGTTTTGGATGGTGTTTTTCGTGCTTCATGATGTTTAGAGTTCGGGAAAATCATCGGTGTTGGAGAGCATTGTTGGTCGTGATTTTCTGCCTAGGGGATCAGGTATTCATTTCGTTTTCCATGCCTTTTTATTCTCAATTTTGGGGGTATGTACGTGGGAGCGTGTGTATTATAAGTTATGCTGCTTTAGAATTGATTTATTAATAATCTAAGAGGAGTTAGTATTATAATGATTAAATTTGACGATTTTGATTTTAGAGCAGGATGAGTTTTCTATGGTGAATACTGACTGTCCTTGCATCATTAGTCATGGATTTCACTCAGTTGATTACGTCCTGCTTTGGCATTACAAGTTTATTGAAATTGGATTGAAGTTTGAATTAATCCGATCTATTTTCTTTACTATCCATAATTTTGAGGCCACCACTTTAGTTGTCAGAATAATAAAGAATTAAAAAATTAGGAAAAGGGAATGAAACTTGGAAACTTTATTTCAGAATAGGTAAGTGATGTCAGGGATGTTACAAGTAAATCGTGCATTAATAAGCTAACAATATGCATGACTCGATATAGCAAATATGTTTGTGATTTTGCCAGTTCTTTGATTTGGAAACTAGAACTTGATTGCCATATGCACAAGCTTTTTATTATTTTACTGACTCGTTTCTATTTTATGGGGGTGAGTTCAGTTTCTTTGGATAAGGATTTGCTAAATGCATTGGATAAGGATTTGTTAAATGCATTTGGAATTTATTCTTACTTTGTTTCTGAACTTAGATCATTAGGAATAGATGATCAAAGTTTGAAGATGTAGGATTTGTCAATCGGAGCCAAATTAGTTGTTGTACTTCATCAGTTTCTGTGCATCACTTATTGAATGAAGAATAAATTTGTGATGAATTTGATCTCTGAGTGGAAGTTTAGATAAAGTGAAGCTATTCATTTTTCCCCTTTAGTTTCATTTTCTGCTCTTAATATTCTTAGCAGCTACCATGTCAACCCTGTGGATTTCATATTGCTTGTAGGGATTGTCACGAGAAGGCCTTTGGTATTGCAATTGTACATGGTGGATCAGGAAATGAGGAATATGCACAGTTTCTTCATGTTGGAGATAAAAAATTTACAGATTTTTGTAAGTTATTTTTGTCCTGCTTTTTTGAGATGATATCATTTCAGACTTTGTTGATGCAATGGCGAGTTTGCTAGCTACTGACATGAAGGTCATAAGTTCAACACAAGGAAGCAGCCTGTGTGTTTGCAGGTGTAAGGCAGCTTGTGAATAGCCCTTTTGAGGCCCTGCAAAGGCAAAAGCCTTGCTTTTTAAACTTTGGTCTTTTATCCTTTGAGCTGCACCAAAAGAAAATTACACATCCTTTTGTTACGTAACTATGTGCAGTCTGACTCTTTTTTGCGGGTTTTTTTTTTTTTTTTTTCTTTCCAAAGCCATGGTTCGGAAGGAAATTCAGGATGAAACAGACAGAATTACTGGGAAGACAAAGCAGATTTCTCCACTACCTATCAATCTCAGTATCTACTCCCCAAATGGTACATTCATTTATTTCTCCGTGGTGTTCAAATTGGCATCAAGAAACTGCAATGCTAATTTTACTATTAAATATAATTAAGAATTTCCATGATAAGCATCCATCAATGAGATTCTTTCGCTAAAGCCTTTGAACTCTAAGATTGCAGCATGGTTATTATGATTTACAATGTGAATATGCTGATTTTTTATTTGGAGAAACTTTTTATTGAATTCCTAATTGTTATAATTAAATTATTTTGTGACATTTTAATTTTTTCTGATTTTCCTTTTGTTCTCTGTCCTATCCTTTCATCTAAAATTTTTTATTTTGTTCTATTTTTCAGTTGTAAATCTAACATTGGTCGATTTACCTGGTCTAACCAAAGTTACTGTTGGTATGTTACCTCTGCTTATTAATTATCTATCCAGCCTTTGCTGCATGGTCATAATTTTAACCTTAACTATGCAAAAATTTACAGAGGGACAGCCGGAGAGCATAGTTCAAGAAATTGAGAATATGGTTCGTTCATATGTAGAGAAGGTACTAAAATGTTCTAATAAATTATGGAGAATATAAAGATAGCTAGGCCTAATCTATGTAAATTTCCTTTAGTCCTATTGATTAAATGTCTATAATAATATTGAAGCACTTTACTTTGGTTGTGCAACTTGTTATCATTTCTTATCCTCTTCTTTTTGGTGAATGAATATCCTTACTAGATTAGGGAGCGAATGAATGTAACTTCTTTGGATGGAGACCTGATAAATAGGTTCTAGTTACTATGAAGTGTCATTTGTGTTAATGGTGAACAATTCTTCTGCAAAATTGTGTTTTTTTTTCTTCCGAGAGATTTATTTGAAAAAGAAAATTTTGCTGTTGTTATGGACACTTCTTTTAAGCTGTTGCAGACATTTGAACCAGAATTTAACATTCCAATTTCTAGATTTGGAGAAATTGCAGTTTGGATTTCCTTAGTTGAGTATCTTAGTTTCTGGATGTAGCCAAACACTATCATTTTAGCCATAACTCCTGCCAATCAAGATCTTGCAATGTCTGATGCAATTAAGATTGCACGAGAAGTTGATTCCAACAGGTATTTTTTGTGGTAGGCCTGGAGTTACTCTTAACAAATCTCAGTGCATTCTTGGCATGTTAATGGTTCCTTTCCCCTACTAATGCAACCATATGCAGGTGAAGCGGACCTTTGGTGTGTTGACTAAACTTGATTTGATGGATAAAGGAACCAATGCATTGGATGTAAGTGTGTTTACTAAAGACTTCTTTAATTATCCATATTTTAGCAAGAAAACTTGTATGCCTAGGACAGTTTATTGGGTGTTTATTGTTTCTTATGCCTTACATAAATATTCCATAAGTGCAGTAGTCATTAGTTATCTCTGTTTTTTTTAACTGCATTTTTTTTTTCCTTCTTACAACCTCTTCTAATCTTAAATTTTAGTGTTTACATAATTGCTAGATTCATTGACTTCTAACTGACATTCTAGTAATTAAACATGTCATCATCAAGCTATGTTTTTTTAGGCTAAAACAAGATGTCATTAACATTTAGTTCCGTTACATGTTATTTACGTTTTTGAGGAAATTGCTCTTTCATCCAGTTATGCTTTGAGTGAAGGTTCGCCAAGACTACTAGTTTCCTTAGTTTCCTATAGCGCCATGTACATTTGAATTATTTTCTTTACTGTATTTAGAGGCTCGCTATTTCTTATATTGCGTTGATGAAAAAGCATGAGGGTCAGTAGCTGAATTTTGGAGGGACACTCACCTGATTTGGAGTTTGTTTCTTTTCAATAATGGATGCCTAAAATTCAGGTCCTTTTTGCTTTTAAGGTGTTACGAGCTGGAAGTGCCGTGTAAAAATCTAATTAAGATGCAGTTAATTTTTATATTTTGTAGAGAATGTGTATGAGTATTTGCTTTCCCGAGGCAGCTGCAGAACTGATTTTCAGTATTGCTTCTGCTTGCATCTAGAAGTTCGTCAAGAAGCAACCACCATGCCATAAACTATGTGCATGTAGTTATGTGTAAATATCTCTTATAATTATCAGGCAATCAATCGGTATTCCCACCTTATAATTTTGCTTTCTACTAAAACATATAGTTAGTAATTTTAAGTATGGCAAGTTTTAGTCTCTTCTTGTGAATGATTATGAGAACTACTCACTGAAGTGACCTAGCATCGGTTTTTCTGAAATGCCATTTCTTAGATTCAGAATCCCCACCCCCCTTCTTCTCACTCTCTCAAGATTCATCCTTGTATTAAGGTACTTGAAGGAAGATCATTCCATCTGCAAAATCCCTGGGTTGGAATTGTGAACCGTTCACAAGCTGACATAAACAGAAATGTTGACATGATTGCCGCCAGGCATAGGGAGCGGGAGTTCTTTGCTACAAGTCCTGAATATGGACACTTGGCCAGCAGAATGGGTTCAGAGTATCTTGCAAAACTGCTTTCAAAGGTACACAGTTCACTTTAGGTTGTGCTTCCAGAACCCACAAAATACGTGCCATGGTTTATAAAATGTTAAGAGTTTAATAACTGGCTATTTACCAATGTATGTTGAAATCTGTGTATTTTCAGCACCTAGTAATCTGCAATAAAGGCCCGCCTACCTGGCATTACGACTTTAATTAACAAAAATGCTGAAGAACTCGAATCAGAGCTTACCTACCTTGGAAAACCTGTTGCTGTAGATTCAGGGGTGAGAAATATTCTCTCTGTTTCGGTTAATTTTGCTAAATATTATCCGTTTGTTTGGATGTTTTTAGCAGTTTGATCAATTTTGCAGGCTTCCTTATACACTATCTTGGAGCTCTGCCGGGCATTTGACCGAGTATTTAAGAAGCACCTTGAAGGAGGTTATATGCTCATTTTTCTCCTCAAAAATTAAAAAGAAAAATAAACTAAGGTAGAAAGGAAGGTATAAACCTTAAATGAATTATGCCAAAGAATAAAATGAACCTATATAATGGGTCTTCTTAGCTATCATTTGCTGCCAGCTTTAGTACAATCATAAAGTTTGGAGTTCAACCATTTCTCATTGGTAGATCATGCAAACACCTTCCTGCATGGATTTTGCCAATGTTGGGTATTCGATTACTAGGACCTATTCAGCTAATTATGAAGAGTTTGGACCAAAGATTTAGTGCTTTCTACAGAACTTATTTCTCACTCTGTTGAAAAAAATGTGGGCATCAGAAAATGAAGTTTTCAAAAATATTAATATAATATAATGCATATCATTCTGTTAATTAAATTTTGGAAATGATTTTTAAGCTTATCTTAAAGATGCCTTTCCTACCAAGTATTCATGCTTTCAGATGCATTTGTATAAATGCCAATAGGAAAACAGCTATTTGAAACGGAAAGTAGGATCTCTTTGGCAAAAATTATGATACAGATGGAATTATTTGTATTAAGTTGAAGTTTTGGAGACTATTTTATAAAAGTCTTATCAGTATCTTATCTTACTATTAATAAAGCGGGAGGGAGTCTTTCACTGTTAAATTTTTGTCATTTTATGCTAAACCAAAATTGCTTTTCAGAATGCAGTTTGAACCAAACATCACATATAATCGAGTCATCTCTTTCTCCAAATAATGCTCAATAAAATATTTTACTAACACAATAATTTGGTGTACAACAAAAATTAAATTTTGACATTTATTTTCTAAAATCTGGCACATACATAGGGTGTGCGTAAATGACTAGATGCAATAATATGTCATCTCATTCATGTAACTTGATCAGTTCAAGTTTCCAAGAGTTTAGCCTTGATAATGGTTTAACAAGGATCTCTATAAATTGGTAGTATCATCTCATTTTACCTTTTTTTTTTCTGCTGGTAACAAATCTGACTTCCTCACTTATGGGTGAATCAACTAAGAGAGAATCCATTTCTCTTTGATGTTTACGATAAGGGAATTGATAGACTTTCTTAGGTTACTTTCATTACTCTTCATAGGCGACCAGGAGGAGATCAGATTTATGGAGTTTTTGACTACCAGCTCCCTGCTGCTTTGAGGAAGCTTCCTTTTGATCGCCATTTGTCACTTCAAAATGTTAGGAAAGTGGTGTCAGAAGCAGATGGTTACCAACCTCATCTTATAGCACCAGAGCAAGCGTACAGACGCTTGATTGACGGTTCTCTTAATTATTTCAGAGGTCCAGCTGAAGCTTCAGTAGATGCAGCAAGTGCTTCCCTCTACATTTGTCACTACTATAATGGATTTATTTAGTGCTATCTTGACAAGATTAATTAGTGTTGTCCAGGAAGGAAGAGTTATTAATTGGGGGTAATTATTTTTGAGTGCTACACGCATTTCATAAAACTACCACATTTACATTATATTTGGTTGAGGTAGCCAGCAGCTGCAAAGTCTGAACACAGGAACTGATTTATATCAAGTGTGATAAATGTTACAAATGGATTAAATGAAAGTATTGCAGGCAAACGAATTTTCTTTCATCCAAAGAGACAGTTGCTGCTTCTGCTTTAGTTTCCAAAAAGTAATTGCTTGTTTTCCTACCCTAATTATGGCAAATGGTTATGTAGGTCCACTTTGTCTTGAAGGAGCTTATACGCAAGTCAATGGGAGAAACACAGGTTTAAAAGTTAAAAAGTATATTCTTTCTAGGTTTCCTAACATTTATTCATCAAAACAAGGTTAATGGAAATCTAAAATGCAGGAGCTGAGACGTTTTCCAACTCTCCAAGCAGACATTGTAGCTGCAGCAAATGAAGCATTAGAAAGGTTTCGCGATGAGAGCAAGAAGACTGTGTTGCGAATGGTTGATATGGAGTCCTCATACCTGACTGTAGATTTCTTTCGGAAAACTCCCTCGAGAAGCAGAAAAAGGTGGAAATCCAAATGCCTCTGCCGCTGACCGATATACCGAGGGGCATTTAGGAAGGATAGGCTCAAATGTTTCCTCTTATGTAGGCATAGGTGTCTGAGACTCTCAGGAATACAATCCCCAAGGCTGTAGTTTATTGTCAAGTTCAGAAGGCAAAACGAGCTTTACTAGATCACTTTTATATAGAACTTGGCAAAAAGGAGGTAATACAACTTCTTTGACACCTCAAGGGAAGGATATCATTTAATTGTTCTATTCTTCTTTTCAATTTTCTGTCTGTTTTTTCTTTTCTTTTTCTTTTTCTTTTCGGGGGTTTTCCACATCGATCTAATTTCCATGAATATCTGTTTGGGAAATGACTTTCATATTATCTGGCATGGAGATATGATACAGAGATAATAGGTTATTTGTATCAATTCTATAACTTGAGAGTGCATGCTGTATGGTTTCTTTAGCAGATAGTTTTTTTAAGAAATACTGACGAATTGAACAAAAGTACTTTTCTGAATTGTATATATTTTAGGGGAATTCTCTGAATCGTATATTTTAGTGAATTCCCTATATTGGCTCATGAAAATAAGTCAGTTTACGTCAAAACTATTTTTATTTTGAAGTTGCCAAATATAGGCATAGAATGAGGATTATTGTAATTCTTTTTATCTTGTAGGGCCGCCAGCTTGCTCAATTATTGGATGAAGATCCAGTATTGATGGAGAGGAGGCAGCAGTGTTCTAAGAGGCTCAACTTATACGAGGCAGCAAGGGAGGAAATCGATTCAGTGCTGTGGACAACATGAGATTGTATATTGTAGTGATTCTTTTAAAGCGTCATTGTCATGTAATGACGAATAAAATGAAAGATTATACTTGCTCACATATCATGTTTAGTCGCAGATTTTGTTGGATTGATTTCCAATCCAAATAGAAAATCCTTTTTTTTTTTTTTAAGAAAAGAAGAATGTGAACTTTAGATTCTAAGGCATCTTTTGCATTGTTAATGTTCCTGGTTGGCATCAATTTTCCTGTCGATGGATGAAAGTAATGGTAGACTAAATGCGTAGCACTCAAGCTGGAGGCTGGTTTCGGTTTCAGGCCACAAATTGTTCCTGTACTGTAAATGCGAGCTTGGAGCCTCAACCCATATTTTCATATTGAGTCTTTGAAGAGACCTGAATATTCCCCTATAGTGTGTTCAAGAGTAGTGGCAACTCTATTCGTATGCAGAATTTTTTGGTCCTTTTGGAATGGCAAAAGCCAGAGATAAAAGATCAATCGGCTTTATGGCAAACATCATCTGAGATGTTCGTATACATTTTTGGGTGTCACTTTGTGATAGAGTTTCTAACCTATTTGACACACTAGTTTAATCTAGATGGTACTTTAGGAAACGTGAAAATGGCTAAGGGAATGATTATTATTGCCCTTCAGATACAAAGGAAGCTCTTTACAATGACATGCCTACAGGAATTCATGCACTTAAAATGTTGATCAACAAGTGCAACATTCACTCGAGCTCTGTTTCTTTTGTAATTCACGGAATATTTGTGCTTATAAAATTATATTATTCACAAATGATGTTAAAAACGAAATCAATATTTATTATTGCTGAAGGGAACTACTGCAGAACTAGCCATGAGAAAAGGTATAGAATCCAAATTTGTAGGCGAAAAATGAATCAAGAAATTCACAATTGAAGTACTAAAACCTACAGCAAAACATGTTGGTTTTAGTTCTAGAAGAATTTGATAAGACTTGATTGCCTTCGAAATCATAAAATATCAAAATTCTTGCAGGAAGAGAAACCAGCGACAAGAGCCTTTTGAGTTTCCAAGTAGCAAACCACTATCACTTGAATACTAATAAGCAGATGCACTAAAATTTCTGATTTCGTTCTATCTCAAAACCAGAACCAGAGAAGTTGGGCCACTGTATACCCGTTTCTAACAAGATTTAAGAGTTGAACATGTTGCACGTATTAATAACCTCGGATAAGTCTGTAACAACAAATTTCGTTGTCAAAAATAAAACAAGGAAAATAATTGCACAAATCAAAATTTTATTGATTTGAATGAAAGTTACAATCTCCGGATTTGTTTCCTTATACAAGAAACTGTCCTCTGATTCTTCCCTTCAAGGATTTAATTCAAGGGCCAAGAAAGGGCTTATTCTTGAATTAAATGTGGAGTATCCTATGATTTAGTGTAGAACACGATTGATTTACCCGATTGATTTGATGACGCTCTTTGAACACTCGAGGTTTTTGATCTTTAAATTTTCAAGTACACTTGAGGCTTTTGATCTTCAAATCTTCAAGTGCTTTTGATCTTCAAATCTTCAAGTTTTCAACACAAACATGGTGATTTAGGGATTTGGATTTGGAGGATTTATTGTACTTGAAAGAGAAATCTCTCGAAAGACAGAGAATCTCTTTAGAGCTTTTTAGGGAGAAAAATCTTTTAAGAGTTTTTTAGAGTTTTTCTTTGAGTTTTTGGGATTGAACGTACGTCTGACTTGAGGGAGTAGACCCCCTATTTATAGCCAAAATTTAGTGAATGGTTGACTTGAGATAAACCCTCCAGAATGTTCCACCACTTGGGCTATTTGCAACTCCAAGAAAGCCCGTCTAAAATAAAACTTGATAATTGGGTTGGCCCAAATTAGTCCAATGTGAATTAATTAATTAATTCACTCTAATTTAGATAGACTTTACAATTTAATTTGAAGCCCATAAGCATTGGTTCATTAATGAGGATTAATTAAATTAACCCAGCTTAACTTAAATGGACTTTGCACCATGGTTTAATTCACAGCCCAGTTGCAATTCATCCAATGTATAAGTCCAAACATGAATGGACTTGTAAGATGAGCTTAGTTTTTTTTTAATTTAACCAAGATCAATTTAATTTATTTAATCTTGATTAAACAAATTTTAATTGTCCACAAAGTCATCTAAATTGTGTACTTAAATCAAATTTTTAGCATAAAAGATGGACAAATGCAAAATGGCAAAATTGCAATGCACCCACAACTGCCGCTCCATATAACAAAATTTATAAGATCTGCATATTGTATAAGCATTACAGGTTACAACTAGATTGTTTAGAATAACTTTAATACCCAACATTAGTAAGGGGTAAAAAGGTAATTTGGCAAAAAAAAAAAAAAAAGAGCAAAAGTTTGTCGGTGGGATTTTTCCCATAAAGCTAGCAGAATTCTCTGCAAAAGAAAAGAAAAGAAGCTACGAGAAGGAAGAAAGAAAAGAAAAGAGAGAAGAAGGAAAGAGAAGAAAAGAGAGAAGAAAGAAAAGGAAAGAGAGAAGAAGAAGAAGAAGAAGAAGAGAGAGAGAGAGAGAGAGAGAGAGAGAGAGAGAGAGAGAGAGAGGAGAAAAAAAAAAGGGAAAAAGGGGAAAAAAATTTTAGATTTAGCTAAATAAGGTAAATTTTTATGCTTAATCTTGTTTATTAAATAGATTATGATATAGTATATGATATTTTTGGTAGAAATTGATAGCATGCATGGAGTAGAAATTGAGTAGATGGAATTTTAGAGTTTAGGAAATTTTAGGAAATTTGGAGAAAAATGATTTCTTGGTATTATTTAGAGTTAATAGTTTTGTTATGGTGTTAATTACCAATTAGAAGATGAAAGAGTTGGATTTGGGAAATTAAAGTTGAGATTTGATTATAGTTAGGCCATGTAAGATGGGTATGTAATTGAGTTAAGCCTTGGGGTTAGATTAAAGTTAGAGTATTATTTTTTCTAAAGTATTTTAGTTGTTAATTTTGATCGTTATGTTATATAATAGATTCAAGAGAGCATTTGGCGGAGGAAGCCGCCTAAGGGGGTGATCGAGTTGAGATTTTTGTCCATAGCCTATTTGAGGTAAGTGTAATACATATTATGAATCACTAGTACTATATATTGTTTGCAAAGCATTTTGTGAAGTATTTTAAAGTATGCTATATGTATAAATTGAAATTGACATACATATATGTTGTTAAATGGATGTACGTTGAGAAAAATGCATACAAAGTGGTTTATTTTGTATACAAAGTGGTTTGTTTGAATATGAAAGTTTAAATGAGCTTGCAAAGCATTTAACGGTGAATGATTTACGTTGAGTGTATAAGATAATACATTTGACGTTTTTTTTCAAAGTATGTTTTATATATTGTTAAAGTTTTAACATTAAAGAATGAGAAAGTGAATGATTGTTTGTGACAATGATTTTTGTCAAATAAAGTTGAAGAATTTAGTTGTGAAAATGATTTGACAGTAACTCTATGCAGAGCTAACTAAAACTAACAGGGTTATTGTTAGTCTGGGTGCACCTAGTATATGCCGGCTAGGGAATGTCCGCAGTGATTCCCTCCCTTCGCGGGATAGTATACCCTTCGGGGGATAGCCCTTCGGGGAACAGAGACAGATACCCTTCGGGGATAGCCCTTCGGGGATAGAGTACCCTTCGGGGGATAGTAGGTTCTGCTATAGTGGTGATTTCGAAAATAATCAAAATGGTTTATGGAACCAAAAATGTGATTTTATTGAATGTTTTATGTCATATGTGATGACTACATAGATTTTATACCAAAAGTGGTGATTTAAGTAAATTGTTTAAAATAGTATTATTGTATGATTTATAATTGTTAATGATGATTGTTTATTACCTGTATGACTGCATGTATTAGGGTTTATAATACGTATTATGCTTACTGAGTGTGGAAAACTCACCCCTCAATATTTTTCAGTATTTTGTAGAAAGTGCAGGAGTAGGATCAGAGCTAGAGAATTGCATAGCCACAAAATTGGAAGGTACCACCCGGTTATTTTTGTTTATCCGGGTATAGGACAAGGTTATTATTTTGAAATTGTGGCAATATGGTATATGACTAGTTTGGTATTGTAAATGTTATTTTTGGAATAGATGCTCCGTTGGTTGTAAGTTATGAATTTTGGGATATTTATATAAAATATATGAAGTTCTTATGAGCATTTATTTTATGGTTGAATGGATGATTGATTACTTGTGTTAGTAGGTTGTAAACCTATGAAAATATGGTGTAAAGTTGTGAATGAGATGATATGATATATTGTGAATATATTGGAAATCCTTGGGTTGGCTGAAATTTTGTGCAGGTATTTTTAAATTTTTGGGAAAGGTCCAAATACAGAGGAGATGCTGCCGAAATTTCGGTAGAATTTAGAGGAAAGTTAAGGCTTACGTGGTTTGGGGCGGTTTATTCTACCTCGAGCTACGTGCCGGTCATGGACCTTTAGGTTCGGGTCGTGACAAAGTTGGTATCAGAGCAACGGTTATGGGATTGTGATTATTTTATAAGATGGAATTAATAAGTTATAGAATTAGTTTATTGTCTTGAACCACGGAGCTATAGGCTTTAACTTGTCATTAAGTATTTATTATATCTTAGTTTATGCCAGTGATTTTTTTACCGTTCAAGTTCAGTATATTATATATATGTTGCTTGTAGGAATGATAATAATTATGTTATTTGCTATTAGAGATGGCGAGATCAACTAGCGGTCGAAGCAGCGGCCGAGGCAGTAGGGGTGGAAGAACCCCAAATGCAGGCCGTGGAAGGGGCTATAGAGCCCTAACTATAGGGACGTGGTAGGGGTGGTAGAGCTTCAAGCAGAGGCCGTGGTAGGGGTAATAGAGCCCCAAATGTAGGCCGCGGCAGGGGCGGCAGAGTTCCAGCAAGCAGGTCCCTAACATAGTTATTCCTCATGTTACATGGGGTAGTAGACGTAGTAGACGAAATTTCACGTCAGGTGAAAGAGAGATAGAAGCAGAAAGAGAGACAGAGACAGAGGCAGAGAGGGAGACAGAGGCAGAAGGGGAGGTTGAGTCCGTAGCCACTCCAGGGCCACAGGATGTTATCCAGAAGCTTGAACTTGTTGACACAAATTGTGGCCAGGCATGATAGATTACATGCCCAGGCAGAGAGTGCACCATCCTCATCGCGTGCTAAAGAGGATGAGGTGCCATTATCTGAATTTTTGAAACTTAAGCCGCCTGAGTTTGAGGGAAAAACAGATGAAGATCCTTATCTATTTTTAGAAGAGATTGATTCTAGATGTAAGGCAATGGGATGTAGCTCTCAGAAGGCAGTTCAATTGGTCGAGTTCCGTCTAATTGGGACGGCCAAGCGATGGTTTAAGACGGACAGAGTACCTAATTGGACATGGGAGCAGTTCAGTCAAGCTTTTATGGATAGATTTTTGCCCGAGAGCGTTAGAGATCAAAAAGCGATGGAGTTCGAAAGATTGAAACAAGATCCTTCCATGACCGTTAGCGAGTATGATGAACGGTTTGTGGAGTTGAGTAGGTATGCTCCCCACTTGGTTAGCACTGAGAAGTTGAAGAGATCGCGGTTTATAAAAGGTTTGGTGCCGCGACTCCGTGATCATTTGCTTTCTGCTAGAGTCACAACATACGGAGAGGCTGTGGAATGTGCCCGACAGCTAGAGATGTCACGAATGGATAGTCTGGGAGAACAGCAGTCTCGACCGAAAAAGAGCAAAAGCACAGGACAATTCAGTGGCCAACAAAGTCGTGGTATTATTACTGGTGGGACGAGCAAGGGTTCTAGTTATCAAAGCCAGGTAGGCCAACAGGGCTCTCAGAAAGAAGTTAAGAGTCAAAGATCTACAGGTTATAGCCAGCAAGGATCTAGTCAGTCTGGACAGGGTACCCGTCCTTCTACCCAGTGCTCTATATGTAATAGGATGCATCGGGGCACGTGCAGAGTTGGACAGAACGTATGCTACCGTTGCGGTCAAGAAGGGCATTTTGCCAGGGAGTGTCCGTCGTTCTTATTACGACAAGGCTCTACACAGAGGCAGGCATCTGTAGCTTCTGCTCCGAGTCACACAGTAGACCAGATGGAGGGAACCAGTGGACGAGGCTCAGGAGGTAGAGGTTTTGGGGGCAGAGGATTGATGCAAGCTGGTAGAGGTCAGCCAAATGCAGGCAGAGGTCAGAATACGCTCAGAGTTCTGTTGGGCGTGGACAGGCGAGAGTGTATGCTTTGACTAGACAGGATGCTCAAGCTTCTAATGCTGTGGTGTCAGGTACACTTTCTATTGATTCTTTTGATGCACGAGTATTATTTGATACCGGGGCTACTCACTCATTTATATCTCCATTTTTGGCCAAGAAGTTGGGTAGACAGTCAGAAAAGTTAGATGAGCCTTTGGTAGTGTCCACTCCAACAGGAGAGAGTATAGAGGTGAATTCAATATACCGATCTTGTGGGGTTAAGATAGGGAATAAAGATCTTCCAGCGGATCTCCTATTGTTCGGAGTAGTGGATTTCGATGTAATATTAGGAATGGATTGGTTGTCTCAATATCATGCTTCCCTAGATTGTAATAAGAAGATAGTAACTTTTAATCTTCCCGGTGAGTTAGGAGTTTCAATTTCAGGGAGACAGAAGTTTAGTTCCTTATAACTTCGTGTCAATGCTCAATGCTAGGCGTATGTTGCATAAAGGATGCTGTGGTTATCTAGCTTTTGTTAGAGATGTGAACTCTCCGGAACCAAAGATAGAAGATGTACCGGTGGTGAGTGAATTTCTAGATGTGTTTCCCGAGAATTTGCCAGGATTACCTCCAGAAAGGGAGATAGAGTTTTGCATAGATGTAGTGCCTGGAACTGAGCCAATCTCAATACCACCTTATAGAATGGCACCAGCTGAGCTTAAGGAGCTTAAGGAGCAATTACAAGATTTGCTTGATAAGGGATTCATCAGGCCTAGTGTGTCACCTTGGGGTGCACCAGTGTTGTTTGTAAAGAAGAAAGATGGGTCCCTACGGCTATGTATCGACTATAGGCAATTAAATAAGGTCACAATTCGTAATAGGTACCCACTGCCTAGAATTGATGACTTGTTTGATCAGTTGCAAGGGTCTCAATATTTTTCCAAAATAGACTTGAGATCAGGATATCATCAGTTACGTATAAGGAATGAGGATATTCCAAAGACGGCGTTTAGGACTAGGTATGGACACTATGAGTTTCTTGTGATGTCTTTTGGACTCACTAATGCTCCTGCAGCTTTTATGGATCTCATGAACAGAGTATTCAAGCCATTTCTCGATACTTTTGTAATAGTGTTCATCGATGATATTTTGGTTTATTCTAGGAGTAAAGAAGACCATGAGCAGCATTTACGCATGGTACTTCAGACTTTGAGGGAACATCAATTGTATGCCAAATTCTCTAAATGTGAATTTTGGTTAGATAGTGTGGGATTTCTTGGACATATAGTGTCAAAGGATGGAATAAAAGTTGATCCAAAGAAAATTGAAGCAGTTACACATTGGCCGAGACCGACGTCAGCCACGGAGATTCGTAGTTTTCTTGGAGCTAGCCGGTTATTATAGGCGTTTTGTGGAGAATTTCTCGCGGATAGCTGCCCCGCTGACGAGGTTAACTCAAAAGAATGCAAAATTTGAGTGGACTGATGCATGTGAGCAGAGTTTTCAGGAGCTTAAAACTCGTTTGACTACAGCTCCAGTATTAGCACTACCTTCAGGTTCTGGTGGATATGTTGTTTACTGTGATGCTTCAAGAGTAGGTTTGGGGTGCGTGTTGATGCAACATGGAAGAGTTATGGCTTATGCTTCTCGTCAGTTAAAGAAGCACGAGCAGAATTATCCTACTCATGATTTAGAGATGGCAGCGATAGTATTTGCTTTGAAAATATGGCGACATTATTTGTATGGGGAGAAATGTGAGATTTACACGGACCACAAAAGCTTGAAGTACATATTTGAGCAAAGAGATTTGAATTTGAGGCAAAGGCGGTGGATGGAGTTGCTAAAAGATTATGATTGCTCAATCTTATATCATTCTGGAAAAGCAAATGTGGTAGCGGATGCTTTGAGTAGGAAGTCAGTTGGGAGTTTAGCTCATATAGCAGTCGATAGAAGGCCATTAATTCAGGAGTTACATGAGTTACATGATCAGAGGACTCAATTGGAGATTTGTGACGGTGGAATATTATTAGCTCACATTAATGTGCGTCCAGTGCTTTTAGATCGAATCAAAGCAAATCAGGCTAAGGATGAGCAGTTAGAAAAGATTCGCGACGGAGTGGTTAAAGGTGACAATAAGGAGTTCAATATAGATGAAAATAATGTACTTCGTTGTGGCAATAGGTTATGTGTTCCAAATGTGGAGGATTTGAGGAAAGGAGATCATGGAAGAAGCACACCAGTCAGCCTACACGGTACATCCTGGTTCGACCAAAATGTATCAAGATTTGAAGAAAATATATTGGTGGAATAGGATGAAGAGAGACATTGCAGAATTTGTGGCTAAATGCCTAGTGTGCCAGCAGGTGAAATTTGAGCACCAAAAGCCTTCGGGTTTACTTCAAGAACTTCCTTTGCCAGAATGGAAATGGGAGAGAGTGACGATGGATTTCGTAGTCGGATTGCCCCGTACGAGAAAGGGTTATGACTCAATATGGGTAATTGTGGACAGGTTGACGAAATCAGCTCATTTTATTCCGGTAAAGACTACGTATACAGTGGCTCAGTATGCTCAATTGTATATTGACAAAGTCGTGAGTCTTCACAGGGGTACCAGTGTCTATAGTATCGGATAGGGGCACTCAATTCACATCACAGTTTTGGAGGAAACTTCAGGAGGCCTTAGGGACTCGACTCGATTTTAGTACAGCTTTTCATCCTCAGACAGATGGTCAGTCCGAGCGTACCATTCAGACGTTAGAGGATATGTTGAGAGCATGTGTTATGGATTTCAAAGGTGATTGGGAGCAACATTTACCATTAATTGAGTTTGCCTACAATAACAGTTACCAATCGAGCATTGAGATGGCTCCATATGAGGCACTATATGGTAGAAAATGTCGGTCTCCTATTTGTTGGGAAGAAGTAGGAGATAGGAAGCTATTGGGTCCCGAAATTGTACAATTGACTACGGAGAAGGTAGCAGTGATTAGAGAGCGTCTTAAAGCAGCTCACAGTAGGCAGAAGAGTTATGCAGACGTGAGAAGAAAACATCTTGAATTTAGTATCGGAGATCATGTGTTTCTTAAGGTGTCGCCTATGAGAGGAATTATGAGATTTGGAAAGAAAGGAAAATTGTCTCCTAGGTATATCGGACCATTTGAGATACTTGAGAGGATAGGAGCAGTGGCGTACAGGTTGGCCCTTCCACCGGATTTTTCTGGAGTTCATCCAGTATTTCATGTGTCTATGTTGAGGAAATACATAGCAGATCCTTCGCATGTCATTGAACCACAAACAGTTGAGTTGAGTGAAGATTTAAGCTACGTAGAACAACCAATTGCAATTGTGGATCGTCAAACTAAGAAGCTCAGGCATAAAGAGATTCCTATGGTTAAAGTACAATGGAGAAATCATTCCATTAGAGAGAGCACGTGGGAGTTAGAGGATGAGATGCGAGACAAGTATCCAAGTTTATTCCACATTCAGGTATGTAGTTATTTCAAATTCGATGACGAATTTTTTTTTATTAGGGGGAGAGAATGTAATACCCAACATTAGTAAGGAGTAAAAAGGTAATTTGGCAAAAAAAAAGAGCAAAAGTTTGTCGTGGGATTTTTCCCATAAAGCTAGCAGAATTCTCTGCAAAAGAAAAGAAAAGAAGCTGCGAGAAGGAAGAAAGAAAAGAAAAGAGAGAAGAAGGAAAGAGAAGAAAAGAGAGAAGAAAGAAAAGGAAAGAGAGAAGAAGAAGAAGAAGAAGAAGAAAGGGGTGAAAGAGAGAGAGAAGTCCGGCCAGCAGGGGAGAGAGAGAGAGAGAGAGAGAGAGAGAGGAGAAAAAAAAAAGGGAAAAAGGGAGAAATTTTAGATTTAGCTAAATAAGGTAAATTTTTATGCTTAAATCTTGTTTATTAAATAGATTATGATAAAGTATATAATATTTTTGGTAGAATTGATAGCATGCATGGAGTAGAAATTGAGTAGATGGAATTTTAGAGTTTAGGAAATTTTAAGGAAATTTGGAGAAAATGATTTCTTGGTATTATTTAGAGTTAATAGTTTTGTTAGGGTGTTAATTACCAATTAGAAGATGAAAGAGTTGGTTTGGGAAATTAAAGTTGAGATTTGATTATAGTTAGGCCATGTAAGATGGGTATGTAATTGAGTTAAGCCTTGGGGCTAGATTAAAGTTAGAATATTATTTTTTTCTAAAGTATTTTAAGTTGTTAATTTTGATCGTTATGTTATATAATAGATTCAAGAGAGCATTTGGCGGAGGAAGCCGCCTAAGGGGGTGATCGAGTTGAGATTTTTGTCCATAGCCTATTTTGAGGTAAGTGTAATACATATTATGAATCAATAGTACTATATATTGCTTGCAAAGCATTTTGTGAGTATTTTAAAGTATGCAATATGTATAAATTGAAATTGACATACATATATATTGTTAAATGGATGTATGTTGAGAAAATGCATTCAAAGTGGGTTATTTTGTACACGAAAGTTTAAATGAGCTTGCAAAGTATTTAACGGTGAATGATTTACGTTGAATGTATAAGATAATACATTTGACGTGTTCTTTGTCAAGTATATGTTTATATATTGTTAAAGTTTTAACATTAAAGAATGAAAAAGTGAATGATTGTTTGTGACAATGATTTTTGTCAAATAAAGTTGAAGAATTTAGTTGTGAAAATGATTTGACAGTAACTCTATGCAGAGCTAACTAAAACTAACAGGGTTATTGTTAGTCTGGGTGCACCTAGTATATGCCGGCTAGGGAATGTCCGCAGTGATTCCCTCCCTTCGCGGGATAGTATACCCTTCGGGGGATAGCCCTTCGGGGAACAGAGACAGATACCCTTCGGGGATAGCCCTTCGGGGACAGAGTACCCTTCGGGGGATAGTAGGTTCTGCTTAGTGGTGACTTCAAAAATAATCAAAATGGTTTATAAAACCAAAAATGTGATTTTATTGAATGTTTTATGTCATATGTGATGACTACATAGATTTTATACCAAAAGTGGTGATTTAAGTAAATTGTTTAAAATAGTTATAATATGTATTATGCTTACTGAGTGTGAAAACTCACCCCTCAATATTTTTTTCAGTATTTGGTAGAAAGTGCAGGAGTTAGAACCAAGAGGATAATCTCAGAGCCATTTGAAATCAGAGGTATTACCCGGTTATTTTGTCGTTCCGGGTACAGGATAGTATAGTATAAGTATTATTCTGCACTTATGGCCATGTGATGCAAATTTTGATATTGTAAATATTATTTTTGGCATAGTTGCTCCGTTGGTTGTAAGTTATGAATTTTGGGTTATTTATATGAAATATATGAAGTTCTTATGAGCATTTATTTTATGGTTGAATGGATCATTGATTTCTCGTGTTAGTAGGTTATAAACCTATGGAAGTATTGTGTAAAAGTTGTGAATGAGATGATATGATATATTGTGAATATATTGGAAATCCTTGGGTTGGCTGAAATTTTTGTGCAGGTATTTTTAAATTTTTGGGAAAGGTCCAAATACAGAGGAGATGCTGCCGAAATTTCGGTAGAATTTAGAGGAAAGTTTAAGGCTTACGTGGTTTGGGGCGGTTTATTCCACCTCAGGCTACGTGCCGGTCATGGCCTTTAGGTTCGGGTCGTGACAATAACTACAAGTGATATATTTAACTGATGTTCAGTCATCTCTCAATTATTTAATTTTATCAACTTGGACTCTGTAATCCTAAAACAAATGAAGGTTTATTTTGATGTCCATAAATCCAAAGCCTCGACTCTAACCCAAAGTCATCGTGATGGAAGTTGATATAACGTCATCATGAATTAATCTTAGATGGTCCCAATGTCATGTAACTAGGGAGAGCATATATAGCTTCTCTCGATTGTGGCTTTTCTGCAAAGGATTGATATTATTGCACCATTCTTCACTTCTTAGCAAATGGAGTATGTGTTTGAAGCAGAATCTGTTGCTCTACCTGATTTCTTGTCAAGCTCTTCCAATGCTGCCCATAACTTTGAATCTCATAGTTTTTTATAAGAAATGTAGGCTTTGCTTGATTTAGCAATTCTTCAGGATTTCTGGTTGTTAACCCAACAACAGGCATTCCAGCTGCAACCCCAGCTTTGATTCCAGATTCAGAATCCTAACCAACGAGAACTCAATCAAGCACAATTTATTTAGGAATGCAGCATAGTAGTTACTCAAACAAATTTGTGAAAGAAGTCAAACCTCAAAAACAACAGTGTGATCCTTCGAGACCTGGAGTACTTCAAGTGCCTTTAAGTAGGGGTCAGGGAATGGTTTTGCACGCTCACAGTCGCTTCCAAGAATAACAGCTTCAAAAAAATCTGAAAGGCCAAGTAATGAGATCATCAGTTCAGCATTTGGTTTTGGAGCATTTGTAACAGCAGCCCGTCTCAAACCACGATCTTCAATCCATTTCCGCAATTTGTACAGGCCATCAATCGGCTTCAGCTGCTCCTTTGCCAATCTGCATTTTCCAACCATAACATGTAAGCTAGGATAGGAGTCTGGAAGCTAAATTATCGTGCTGGATGAAACAAGTTCAAGTTATAACATGATAGAAAACTCTTGACTAGAGTAGGTAACCTTCTAAACATAGCTTCCTTGTCATCACAGAATTTTAAGCCTCTTTCACGATCACCCGGGAAAAGAAAATCAGCAATATCATCATTGTGCTTCCCAGCAATATTCCGAATGAAGAATTCTTCAGTAATTGGAACACCACCATTGTATCCTATCTGTTAAAAACCACACAGCTGTTAAAATCCCAGAACTTAGATTAAGAAAATGCATTTCACTAAAGCTAAGAAGGATGGATAACCATATTGAACCCTTAACTGTTGGATGCAACAGGACCCACAGACTAAAAGCATAGTTCACAGACTAATAACAAAAAATCACGTTCAAGCTAAATAAGGTGCTTTTTTAGGTAAATAAAATAAGGTGCATTTACTTGTGTTTTGCATGCTTGTAGCTTGTTGATAACGTTATTATTGTTTTAGACTAACTGATAGATACAAATTGGAGACTTAATATTTACCTCTTGAAGCATTACTTGGTAAGCACAATGATGGAGGGGATCTGTGTCACAAAGTGTTCCATCAACGTCAAATAGCACTGCTTCAAGAGGAGCAAACTGAGAGAGAGAGGGGGTGCTGCTACCCCGAAAATAAAAAACCGTGAGAATTTTAATTCATTATGCTGAAGCAGAAAAAAGTAATTAAAAATTTTAACACCAGCAGGATCAAGTCAAACTTAAGGTTCTCTCAGAAGTATTATCTATCCGAAAGTGCATAATTACTGTAATAGAAAGTACAATGAATGTACTCTACGCTATAGTCACAAGATGACCTTTTTTTTGGATCATGTAAGTAACCAATTTTGCACAGAGAAGAGAACACTAGCATTCTGCTACTATGAAGTTAATAGTTTAGAAGGGAAATGCCCACACACACATGCATATTAAGTTTTTGGTTTCGCAGTGATCGTAAGCATTTTTTTCATCTTAATTTTTGTTTCTTTTATATATTTGCATCAACACTTACTCCAACACTTAACTCTCAACATTTTAAAAACAACAATTCGCCAAAACTAAGTCCATGCCTCCTCTACATAGCCTTGCCACACAATTTCGAATATGCTTTTGCCCAATTTAGCGTTAAAGATTGTTTTTAACAGTTGCATCTCAACATTTTGAAGCCCTGAAGTTAGCTAACAAGTCGGTCTCCAAATCTTAAAATTGGGATATTTACTAGTACACAGCTTGGTTCCACTGCCATCTTCTAAGATACATGCAGTATTTCTGTATCATTAACTTCTCAAATTTTGATTAATAAAGCCTCATATCTACTAAGAGCATACTATAAAGACAACCAAAATTTCAAGAAACCACTAGAAAGGAAAATGCAAGTACCATTTCAATTTTGATGAAAGGATAAACACATCCACAAATTTGCAAGAACCACAAAAAAAGATTTAACAATTTAGATCATATGGTCAACCAATATGATTAAATAAATATGCATTCAGGAGAAAAAAAAATCCAGATTGAACAAAAAAAAGAAAAAAAAAAGGCAAGAATAAGAGCAGTCTTGAATTTACATCTAATAGTGGACGCATAACAATCAAAATTTTCCGCAAAATCGCATAAAAAACAAATAAAAATCCAATTGAGCAGGCAAAAATAAAAGAAAAATGGTGAATCCGGATGGAAAATAACCTGTCTGCACAGTTTTCTGCAGCAGAAAGCGTCATTTTCTAAAGTGCTGATGAGTTTGTTTTGGCTTTTTCCTTTGTTTTGGTCTTTTCTTTTGTTTTTAAGGACAATTGTGAGGAGTGCAATGTTATAGTGTGTTGTGATCATGAAGATGGAAGAACATATATAGATGCGTGGGAGAGAAAATGTTCCAGAGAATCAAGAAAAGCAGAGCGCGAAAGAATCGCGAAGGCGGCTTTGTTTCTTCTTCCCTCCCACACTACTTTACAATTGATAGGAAAATTGCCGAGTGAGTATTGCGTGCACCACACGCGTCACGTGGCGTGTCACGTGGTGCACTAGAACTAATCACACATCGTCAAATAATACAAGGTATAACCCATCATTGCCACATGACGATAAATTATTAGTTCTAGTATACCACGTGGCCCATCATTGCCACATGACGATAAATTATTAGTTCTAGTACACCACGTGGCAATACATGTGGTGTATTGTATACTTTTCCAAAATTGCCTCCCTTTAGTCAGCGGAAGATGGCATTTCTTTCTTTCTTTCGTTCTTTTAAAATTGTTGGTTATTGTCATTGATGGCGTCATCATGAGTAATAATCAAGTTTTCTTATGAATATAGTAATTTTTTTGGTAAAAATTTATCATTTCCTCAAAAAAATTTACCTTTTTGTTTTCTGGTGTTTAGTGACATGATATCACTATAGTCAAATTGTAAAGGAAAAAAAAGTGACACATTTAGTTATGAAACAAGGCGTTCTATTAAGAGAATCCAATAACAGCATTTTACCAAGAGAAAGAATCAAGTTTTCTTTTGAAAACTATTTTTTTTTTTTTTTTGTAAAAAATTCACTTTTGCAAAACAAGTTACCAATTTTTTCTTAGGTAACATAACGATGCATTATCTTCAATTTGTAATTGTTTTAGATAATTATATATAATATCGTAGATAATGTTATAGTAACACGACATCACCATAATGTCTTTGTTACGTTCTTAGTAGAACTTATTATTTCATAACTAAACATGCCACTCAAAAAAAAAAAAAAAAAATCGACTGTTGATTTGATGCTAAATCGATACAAAAGCATTATATTTTGGTTGTTGATGAATAATCTAAAAAATTGCACATCTCAGATTGTACAATGTCTCTTTGATGCTTTGATAAAATGTGTACGTATTAAAGAATGTATACAACAATTGAATTGAATTGAGTATTAAACTATCAAATACAATACTTGTTATCGAGGACAGTATTATTTGGCGATATGATGAACCAAGTAGGGTCAATCTTGGTTTCTTTCTTTATTTTGTCCTATAGTGCATCTATTTTAGAACATGAATTGGTTCTTTTATTCTTTATCCAAGGAGATTTTACTATCGAATTCATTTCTTATTAGTCTTTCGACCCTCAAAATTTGAAGCAAGTAACTAAATGATTTCCAATATCACATGATTACTGAATCAACTTTAGTAACCAAACATCAAACAACATTTTAATCTACACCCTATCTAAACTCTAGAATTCAGATATTTAAATAAAATAGGTATGTGTATAAAATCAAGTTAAAGATTTAAGATGTCATGGTTGTATCACGGTTCAAGTCTTTAATTACGATATCAACATTTATTTTTCTCCCTTTTTTTTGAGAAATTTTCTCCCCATTTTTTGTTCGTTTTTTAAGTTTCCAAGTTGACAAAATTCTACTTCGTGTGTAATATTATTTCGGTGTTGAAGATTAAAAAAGATTGCTTATATTCACAACTAATATAAATTTTTTTTTTCAGGAACCAAGGCTTTTTTATTTTTTATTTTTTATTTTTTAAGAATCATATTCATTAATTTTTTGAACGTGAAAGTGAGTAACATAAAAAGATGATTGAAAAATATATTTAAAAATATTATCTTAAAATAGTGACTGTGCAAGCAACTCAATTCTCTCACGAATTCTCTTGGCTTTTGTTTTGTCTCTTTAGACTAGGTGGGGTGGGGCCTGCCAAGCGTGGAAAAACATGTGCACGTGAAAGGGTGCGAAGTTTCTTCGAGGTTTCGTGGAGCTAGGAAAAGTCAGAGATATAAACCTATATCCAAACTGACATCTTATCGGGCTAGAGTCTCTATTTTTATTTGATTTGGTCCAAAACAAAATAATCTAATTGTTGGGCTGGCACTTAGGCCTATTTTAACATATATTGGGCCTACCCTGGATTTGCTGATCAACAAATTAAACGTCCATTAGCATTAATGAGTCTGCAATTTTATCCGAACATGGGAATATATGACGTAAGAGCATTACCATTAGGTATAGTTTATCCAACGGCCACCAAACCAGCAATATCTAACAAATAATATCTAACAAATAAATGTTTTGTTTGGATGGTTGTTTTTGGAGAATTTTTAAAAAATATAAATATGTAAAAATTTTAAATTTTTTATTATAAATGTATTTGTGAGATAAAAAGTTAGTTGAAAAATGTGTAAAATTTTTAAAAAATATGTTTCTTAAAAAAAAAAAAAAAAACCAAACAGACCGAGCCAAAGGCTCTGATTGTTTCCTTTTTTTAAAGAATATGCTTGTTTAAAAACTGAAAACACATGTTTCAATCATTTTTTTTCCTTACATACATATTTACAACAAAAAAACTCTAAAATTGCTACAAAAAATATCATTAAAAAAAACTCTTAAAAAACAACTAAGAGAAAATGGAAGGATTTCAATTGAATTTTAGCTTTAAAATTCGCCTACAACTTTCAAGTTGATTATTTAATTTCGACGAAAAAGAGTAGCTATTTTTGCTTGTAATTATTTAATAAATAAGGACTCCCAGTTGAATTTTAGCTTGTTTAAATTTTTCTAACCACTTTCAACTTGGATATTTAGTTTCCACCGAAAAAGTAGCTATTCTTCCAGTAATTACGTAAAATACAAGAAAAAATAGCTAGTCTTCCTTTTTGTTTTACATAAATAGACCTCAATTAGCCAATTTTAGACATTGTGATCCGAATATAATGGTGAAGACAAAGGTGATATGCTTAATTTGCATAACAAAGTGTTTGCTTGATTCGATCTTATTCACGGCGACTAGCTAACAATTTTTTAGAAACATAAACGTTGTGTGCAAGATTTACCCAACAGTATGACTTTGCTGCTCAATAATAATTAGTCTTCCAATTTTCCAATTTAATTGTCAATTTTCTCAAAGAAAAAAATATCAATTCTTCTTTTTAGTCAATTGGTAAGATTTTTTTTTTCATTTTTTGAACGTGTTTCGAAGCTATATTTTGCTATAGTGGAATTGCATACATGTAGAGAGATTTTTCCTCTTCATTTACCAGTTCATTTGATTCACTATCGTATTGGATTTTTAATTCCGAACGCATGTATATTGGTGCAAATTTTGTCGAGTATTGTCTTTATATGGAACTGTCTCTACTTGTTCAAAAGTTTATTTATACGTGGGAATTTACTCTAGTACACCCGAAAAAATAATATATTTTTATAGAGTACTAGTAAATGTCTGTGAAAAATAATTTTTTTTTTAAATTATCATTGAGAGTTGAGGTACAGCGATTATTGCCCTTTTGTCCTTTGAGTAGATTGTGAATTACATAAAGCAACTATACACCTTATCCAAGGCATCAAAATAAAAGCGAAAACAACCAAGTTTTTTTTTAACCTTCTCAATTATATATTGCTTTCGGCGGAATTTATAACAAAAATTTGCACAAGATTAGGATTGAAATTTTGTTCAATTCCTTTACTTTGGCCCGTAGGGATATATTCTAGGCAAAAGATTAGATATCATATTTTTTTGGCTTATCTATTTTGTCGCGTTCGTTTAATTTGCAGCATGCCTCTCTTTGGTCCATTCGGTCATCACTAACTAATTGTGGGAGCATTTCAACACAATTAATTCACCTCAACACGGAATTGAAATCGATCAGACACACTTTGACTTTTAGCCTCTCCTCTTCCCTAGAGAAACAAAACTAGATGGGTAGAACAGAAAGTTCAACTAATTACGAACAACAATTGAGTTACTCTTAATTATCATAACCCAAAAATTAGTAAATATCAATAAAAACTTATCTCTTTTTGTCAAAAAATTTCATGACTATAGCATTTCTCCTAGTCACATTTTTTTTAGTTACTTCTATGATCTTGCCTCGATTAGGTTTTCTAACTACTGAGCTACATCCATCCATCCTACTTAAACATTTAACCTTTTCTTGTTGGATGACGCTACTGGACATATATTGCAAAACTTCAAGAGAACAATTGCCAAGTAACTTGTAGAGAATTCTTGAAAAACACCAAAAGAAGAAAGGAAAAAAGAAATCTTGAAGGCTTAGGAGATTGCGGAGAGACCCTTTCGTGGCATCATCCATGCATGCATGAACATCTAACAATGTAGAACATAAAGGTCGTGGATTTGTAACACAACTAGCTTCCCACCCTGCTACTTCCACATGCCAACAACATGAAACGTGGCACAAAGAAAAGGGAACATGATGGTAATATACTATTTGAGAGGGGTATAATTTAAAAAATTATATAGGACAAGCAAAGAAAGAGGAGAAGACCAATTGGCCTGTACGAGGGAACCATAAACATTGAATATATAGAAGAAATGTGATAACAAGGATCAAAGATGTCAGGGCCACAAGGAGCACTGCCGAAGGAGTGTTTTACATCTGCCACCTGTGAATCAAAAGGAGGAGGAGAAAACAAGACCAAATTGAACCTTTTCTCCAAGGAGGATGAGGGTGGTGTCGAGTTTGAGAAACTTGAGGAGATAGTAAAGAATCCAATGGGCGAAAATCATCCTGTTTTTGATGCCGGCGAGGAAGAAACAAGAGAGACTTGGGTATTAGTGGAACGGGCTAAATATAGGTCATGTATTTTATGTTTTTTAAATTTTTTTCATGTTTGTGTTGATAATTAAGTTTGGGAAGTGTTTTTTTTTTTTAAGAGGCTATATAGATTGATGGTTTTAGAGTTTTCAGGCTTAATTTTCCACTACACAAGTCTAGTTTTTGTCCCTAGCAAAGCCTCTGTAGAGTTTTAAATAATCTATATAATGGATCATTTTTCCTCTCATTATTTTTTGAAAGTTGGTGATTTCGTTTATTTGTCTGTGATTAAACAACTTTAAGCAGATATTTTGCCTATAAAGGGTGCCCAAAAAGAAAAAAGAAATGGATTACTTCTCCCTGATAGAATATTTTGTTCTTGTTGATCCAATGATTGCTAGCTAGGACTAGGATGAGATTCTTCCTTCTGTGATTTATACGTATCATGACCCTCTAGGAAAACTGTCTGGGCTCAATGTCAATTGCAGTAGTTGCTGGCGGCATCATCATATCATATACATCAATGTTGTGTTGTAGCAATGGTGTGTTAAAATCCTAGTCGACCGGACTAGGACTATATCTTGATTTCTTCTAACAACTCAACAACCCATGTTGGCAACTAGGCAACATCGTACGATCCTACATGAATATGCTTTCCATGTCATGGCTGATGTTTTCAATGGATTAGTTTGCTCTAACCCTACATCATTGATACGCAATCAACCAGCTTCATTAATCGTAAATCATGGTCAGCTGGAAATTAACTGAAATTAACCTCTGCTATGTGGAAAAGAAAATTTAAGGCTTCTCTTCTCCCGAACAGAAAATTTTAGGCCTATTCTACATTAACTGAATTGGCAAATAGTATGTTTTACGGGGAAACTATATCAAAGCTGAGCCATATATATGCAATGATCGGCATTGATTCTTCAAACGCTGGATTTTCTTTCAAGTTCCACCCCACGATCTATGCGGTAACCAATACCCTACCAACCGTAGAGGGAAAATGTTGAAAAGGCAGCGATCTTATATAAACAAAAATGCATATTGAAATATTGTCCGTGGAAGAAACGTGAGTCAAATGAGTAAATCACATTAGATTAGACTTGGTGCAATTTACATGAAATGGTTATTTCCAGCCACATGTTGATACAATGTAGTTTCATATTTAACACAATTGAACACCATATAAAATTGAACAGAGAGTTTGAACTGGTACTTCGGATGTTACAAGAAATTAACAAAAGTAAGAAAAAAGTTGTCATTATTCATTAGAGGGAAACAAATCATTCTCCTGTAGCATAATCGGTTACTTCTTTAAACAGATTTTAACTTGATCTAGAGACTAGTGCCTTCAAGCTTAGGCATAGTACCATACTTATCCGGAAAATACAATCACCACTTGTGTGTACAGTCCATGCACTAGTAGTTGAATAGTCTTTGTGATAACCTGAATAGTAAATGTGGGACATTATTTATTGGAAAATTCTTATAAGAACTGGGTTTCACTGGTCTTACCTGTGATTTTGTAATTTAAATAGAGTCACGTAAGTATAATGATGCATGCTGATATAAAAGAGTGATGTAAAGTAATACAAAAATACTTATACGACTCTATTTTCGACCATGGGTTTACAAGCAGGACCATACGCATCCATGTAAGAATTTTCCTTATTTAACAGACTCTTCAAAGACGAAACTTTTGGTGCAGAAGGACCTAACTGGTCCATATCACTTCAAGTTTAAGCAAAATTGAAGACTATTTTGTTCTGATAGCGAGACATTTACCATTCACACAGAGGCAGACAACGCATTCAAGGGGCCTTGAACCGTGGACCAGATGGTTTAAAATTCCAAACTTGCTAAGCAGTTGAAGTAAAATTTTGCAGGTTATGTTTGTCTAACGTATGCTGCTACTGACCGCAATGATTGTCACCATAGAATTCTTGCTCTCACAAAACGTCCAGTCTTGAAAACTTTTGACATTGGAATCCGCCAAATGAAGAAAATAGATGGCTGACTTTGACAACATAAAGACTGCGTACTACATAATTCGCACAACAGTATAGTTTTCACATTTTGAAGGTGTCAAAATATGAGAATGAAAAGGGAGAAGGGAAGCAAAGTGAGCTTCAGCAGATTTCAGACTACAATCAAGAAAAATAATAAAATATATTTGGTCAAGAAAGTGGTTTTTCTACGTAATTCAAAACTCGTAATGCTCAGGTCTAAGAAGGTTGCTGAAAAACAAACTTTACAGAATCCATTAATTCAAAATGAACCTGAACAAAATGTCAAAGTTACAAGTTTTACTGTACTGGAAGTAGTTGCCGGTTTAGCTCTATAAATATTTCAGAGCTTACCACTTCTTGTGCAACAACTTTTAGCTTTATTTACCTCCTCCCCTGCGTTGGCAACTTACTGCTACAATGGCACACCTGAAACATTTCTTGATCTTTGTTGCACATTTCCTCTTCAGTGCAAACGCTTGGATACTCTGAGACATGTCCTGATTGTTTTATCCATTCTCGTGCAACTTACTACCCAAATTCTGATGAAAAAGGAACAGAAGGTGAGAATCAGGAGACATGAGTCTGCACGTGTGTCTCATGCTTGCATTTGCAATTGTATGGTGAAATACGTTCATGCACATCAATCACTAAACAAATTTTATAATGAATATGATTGCAGTTGGGGAATGTGGCTTCGGTACTTTTGGAGCAACAATTAATGGGGGAGATGTTTCGGCTGCATCAGAACTATATCGAGGAGGTGTAGGATGTGGTGCTTGCTATCAGGTGATTACAGATTGACAAAACAGATTGAACTGATCCGGATGGATGAAGTATAGACTTTGTTTGTGTATGCTTATCTTTATTTATGTCTAATCTTTCTAAAATCTTGCCTTTGATCAGGTGAGGTGCACTAATAGTCACTATTGCTCGGATAAAGGGGTAACTGTAGTTATAACTGACCATGGAACCGGTGATCATACTGATTTCATCCTAAGTCGGCGAGCTTTTAGTCGTATGGCCCAAAACACAGATGCATCACCCTCTCTACTAGCACTGGGAATAGTTGACATCGAATATAGAAGGTAAGACAAGATATTCAATATGCCCTTGATAGAGAGCAATGTTAAAATCAGCCAACTAACGGAATTCTTTCCTCAAAACAGGGATCTCATGCAGCTATCCAAACAAAAACATTACAATCAAGATCGATGAGAGCAGCAATAACCCTCACTATCTGGCTTTTGTAATCTGGTACCAACAAGGAAAGCTGGATATTACAGCTGTGCAACTATGTGAGGTATACGTGTTTTCCCCTCCTACGAGTACTGGAACCTATTTCTTTCTCATGCACCGAGTTTGTTTGAGATTCTCAAATAATTAGCTCAAAAGGAACAGTTACATTTTGTTAACTCTGAATCTCATGAGATGATTTTGTCTTTCTGGTAAGATGCATGTAACTAGACTCCTTGACCATTGACATTTTTCTAAGTGCAGACCCAAAACTTTGTATGCAAGCTATTGGATAGGAGTCATGGAGCAGTATGGACAACCACCTCACCCCCAAGTGGACCCTTATCGATAAGGATGCTATTTAGTGCTGATGACGGAGATGAGACATGGGTAGTCCCAGTCAATAACGTACCCGGAAACTGGAAACCTGGAGACACATACGACTCAGGAGTACAAGTAAATGCATAGCCAAACAAACTTAATGTTCTTGTTGTATGGTCATTAAGTCCTAGGCATTCGTGTCTTTTCACATTTCATTTGTTCCTGTTCAACTTTGGTTAGGATATGGTAAAGCAAGCAAGTTGGATTTATCATGTATTCATTGCATTATTGCTGACTGGTAAAACTCTCAATAAGAAGAAAATATAGGTTGATGCAACACCTTTCCAATATATGCTAGTTGGTTCTAGCCTAGTTTGTCATATAAATTATTGCTCGCATGGAGAGAAATCAAATAAAGGGATTCAAAATCTCTGTATTCAGGATTGCTAACAGGCAAGACCCAACCATTTTATTTCCAATGCCTACAAGCAAGGCTACCATAGCTTCGTACTAACCATTTTATTTCCAATGTCTACAAGTAAAGCTATCATAGCTCCGTAGCTTTGCAAATCTAGATGTTGATAATGTCTCTCAAGATACTCGTTTTCCAACTATTTCTGAACAAATTGACAAATTTTAACATGAGTCGCCTATGGGTTAAAAAAAAATGATAGACATCCATAAGCTAAGTCTCATCTTGGGCTGCTGCTTCAAGTACTTGAAATGTATGTACCATTTGAAAACAGGAAGCGATCGAAGTACTTCAGAAAAAAACTGGGTAATCATGACTTCGCCACAATAATATTATCTGTATGAGCTATTATAGTGACCAAGCATGAAAATCCACACCATCATCTTCGATCAGAAGCCAGGCTAGAAGTTCTGATTCACTGGTATTTCAAGCCAATTTTTTATCTCGACAATTTTTTTTTTTTGTTTTTACCATAGCTCTGTCTTAAATAATATCTCTGTTCTAAGTGTAGCTCCATTTGCTCAATAGTAACTCCCTCCATCATGCTATCAAACAATCTCAAGCACTCGCTATAATCCTTCAACTTCACATGAAGAGCCAACATGGTATTCCAAGAAACCTATATTTCATAAATCCATTTGCTCAGGGAACATCCTTGCCCCATATTTATCTCCAATCCTTGTTACCGTTCAATCATCGTATTCCACGTTCCCAAACCAAAGTCCCGAACTCATATCAAACACCTTCCGTGCAACCGATATTCTTCAACTAACAGAGCACATACGAATCAAACCATTCCTAGCATAAAAATCCAACTCAAACCCACATTTCACAACATGGCAATGAATCTTCCTGCCACATCCTAACAAACCCCCATCAGCACAAGCCGTAACTAACATAGGACAAGTATGATTATTCTTAAAGACGCAATTTTTGAGCATTTAATTTATAGTAAAAAGCTGATACCTTTTCTGGGTCATTAAATCTCACATAACCACTAATTATAATAGCATTACACAAAAATGCATCTGGGTTTTCAAGATTATGGAAGATTTTAATAGTATTAAGGAGTATAGACTGTGAAGATCACTTGCTAAAAGCTCGACCGGGAGCAACGGGGTGGTGAATGAGGCCTAAACACCGGAAAGTAGATTCCTTGTCAAAAGTGAAGTCAACACTTCTTTGTTCATTTTCACTCTTTAGGCCCATTCTCATGGGTAGGCAAAGGTAAGGATATGATTGGACCTCTTGACCCAGATTTTGCAAACTCCAGCACGGCCCAAATAAAAAATCTGTACAGATACGTCTTACTTATGGTCACAAGTATAAAGGCTCAAATTTCGAACTGATTATTTAAATGGGTTTCGAATTTCGGCCAGCCTACGCTTTTAAGTTTCCATTTTCATTTATAATATTTCTCAAAATATGTTTTGGTAATATACATGATACAGGTGAATTAATACGAAAATGAATTTTTACCAATAAAATATTTCAAAAGATTTTTGTGTTAACATGAAATCGTTGTAAAAAAGTGCCCAACTTACTAGCAGTGTTTCACTAACTTTAAACATTAAAGTGTAGTGAATGTGTATAGTTATTTTTACTTGTATTAGATGGGCCAGGCTTTAATCAGAAGGTCCAAGTACGGTATGGCTCTATTAACCGTCCTAGGGTTTGGGTGTTCTGAAAGGCTTGCTAGGGACATTTTCTCAACAGATTATTTCTCCGTATTTTTAGTTTCTGATTTTGAAATCTTTATTTTGTGATATATTCGTAATTTTTTTTATCCCATATTTGAATTTTTAAAGCTCAAATCATGAGTAATTAATTTTTTGCTTTTTTAAAATTAGTTTTTGCAAAAATCAAATTCTGTTGAGAACAGATCCTAAACACCATCTATGCTCAAAATATTCGGCCATTTTAAATTGACTTGATTCGGGGAGACGTTCTATACATTTGTCAAGGTAATAAAAATTGAAGAAATCAGCGAAAACTAATGTCAACAAGCGAAGTTGAATGACAGTCTAGGTTTACTCGTGGTACAGCTCTAAAATTTCGAACAATTGCTTTGAACTTAAATTTTGAAAGACAATTTATGATCTTTTATATAGTATTCCAGTAATTATAATGATGAATAAATAAATAGTGCAGTAAATTATAATGAAAAATATGCCTTTAATAATAAGAATAGTGCTTATTTTCTCCCTGGCTTTTTTGCGCTGCTTCCATTACCTTCGGCTTCAACCGATGGAAGAATACCAATTAAACAAGCCAAGTACAATGCATGAGTTACGCTTTTCTTTTGAAACATATTATAATTGTTGCATATACTGGCGGAAGGATTCGGAGTTAGGACATTAGCTTGTGATATTACTATATTTAGGTGATAAAGAATTTTATTAGAAAATGATTTATATAAATTTTTAGAACTAGATATCTTATGTAACATTTGCCATGAATAAACACAAATACTGGGGAAATCTAGTGGAATGATAGTTGGTACTCTTTGTATTCCATCGTTTTTCTCTAGGATTTTTAATCTTGTATCCACGTATTATACTCTTGTTCATGCGATATACATGTATCGCGTAATCTCCAAGGAAGTCGGCTATAAATTTGAAGAAAAGAACTTAACCCATTGTTTTAAACTACCACAAAAAAAAAAAAAAAGCGAAAAAACAAAAACAAAGGTTCACGCGGTAGCTCTAGATTAACACTCTCCATGAGCAATTTCAACACTTCCAACGCTCTAAAGTGGACAGATTGGACTCTTGGCTGTGCCGGGAGACAACATCGGGTGACTTGAAAAGTGACCAATCAGGCACGAGAAGATTTTCCTTCCAAAGAAAACGGGAGAAAATGGTGGAGCCGAGTCTATTCAGTATACGCGTTTTGCGGGCCTCAGAATTTGGCCATGACAATGTCCAGCAAATGTATACTACTACTACCAGAATTTGGCCATGACAATGTCCAGTAAATGTCTACTACTACTACCACAAACATTAGAAGAAATTTCTAGGAAATCTTACCTTATTCGTCAGGGTTAAGAAAACTCACTATGCAAGAAGAAGTATTAAATGCACTGCGTTTTTAAGAAGAAATTTCTTAGAAAGATTGAGCATATCTTGCATTATTTGTTGCGGCTTAGAACACCTTTTAAAATATGAAATACATCATGTGTATTATCACATTGTGTATTAAAACTAATAATTTATTATCACATGATAATCATACGTCACACCTTGTAGTATTTAGTGATATATGATTAGTTTTAGTGCATCATATACATGCTGCACCTAATACTTACCCCTTGCGTAGTTGGGACTAATGCGTGCATGCGCCAATAATGAGTAACTATTACACTGCGTTTATACTTGAACATTAAAAACTAAAAATATGTTCGAAATTTAGTTGGTGTGAAGGTAGCATAACAATTCTTTGTTATTGTTTAAATTTGATCTGACAGCAATGGTTAAACAAATTTAATGTTCTTGTCGTATGGTTATTAAGTCCTAGGCATTCATGTGTTGTCATTTTTCATATGTTTCCTACTCAATTTTGGTTAGGATATGGTAAAGCAAGTTGAAATAACACCTTTCCGAGATATGCTAAAGAGTTAGCTCTACCCTATCTTATCATATAAATAAGGGTTAATTACATCTACCTCCCATGTGGTTAGGCCAAATTACCAAACAAACCTTGTAGTTTGATCAAATTACGGTCTAACCCTTTGAATCAAAAAATGTTTAACAAATAACCCCCTAAAATCACAAATATTTAACAAATGCACCCTTACCGTCAAATTTGTCACGGAAAATGCTTACTGTCATCAAAATATTTGTTCTGAAAATCCAAAAATACCCTTTTTCAATTTGGATTAATTACATTTACCTCCTTTGAGGCTTGAACAAATTACAAAACGACCCCTACGACTTTATTTTAATTAAATAATGCCAATAATATTTTTTGTGAAATTTTCAATACGCTCAATAATCACTTATCCTTTCTTCTTACAAGCTACAATCAAAGTAACAAAAATTTTAGTTATATACTTATAGGCAACAATCAAAGTAACAAAAATTTTAGTTATATAGTATTATTCGCAATATAATTCCAGCCATTATTAATAAATACTAGACATGAACAACAATTTTTATGTGTATTAGCATGTCACCAAATTCTATTTGTTAACTACAATAAATTTCTAACAAATTTCAGAAAATATACTTCTAATTCTAATCTTGTGTCACTATCACTTATTAGATACAATCAATAATTGTTAAAGGTCAAAGTAAAATTTCATGAAAGAATTTTAGAGACTAAAACAAAATATCCACTTTAAATTGATGATAAAGGTTTTTCTTAATTCGAAAATACGATAAATCTTCTTACTCTATATCAATTACTCTATCTAAATTTTATTACTATTTTTTCTTTTTTCCTTTAGCATTTTTAGTGATTGCGCCTAGTTATCCTTATTTATTTATCTTTTAGATGATTATAGAGGATTTTTGATAATCATATAATTATTTTATAGGATTGGATTAATTTGGCCAAACTACAAGGGTCATTTTGTAATTTTAACAAATCTCAAGTGAGGTAAATGTATTATAAACCGAGGTTATTATGGTCATTTCACCGTTTCCGATTACAGTTGTTAACGGCAAGGTTAACGTTTGGCTAGTCAAAATGTTAGAATGTAATTTGGTCAAATTACAGGGTTTGTTTGGTAATTTGGTCGAACCACAAGGAAGGTAAATGTAATTAGCCCTTGCGTGCAAGGAGAGAGATCAAATAATTGGATTAAAAATTCCTATATTAAGAAGGATTCTACAGCCAAGACCTAATATTTTACTTCTAATATCTCTCAAGATGCAGGCTTCCCAGCTATATTTGAGCAAATTGACAAAGTTTAACATGAGTCACTTCACTTATGGATTAAGAAAAAGGGATAATTTTACATACTTCCCCTGAGGTTCACCATAATTGCACTTGCCTCCTCTCAAGTTTTGAAAATTACACTTACATCCCTGTGTTTAGAATGCTGGTTTTACAATGCCAAGTTACTGAATAATTGTGGTATGAAATTCAGAAGGAAGTCCAGTAACATCTTTGACATAGAGTTCAAGAACAAAGAGCATGCTTTACAAATCCCTACCTTGTTCATCGATAAGAGCACGAGTTTGGTGTTGAAAAACTTAATGGCATACGAGCAGAGTGATAGACGTGTTGCTCCATATTTCATGTCGCTGGTAGTATTCTTCAGCAATCTTTTGCATGGTCCAATTGATGCCGGGGTTCTCATGCAAGCCAGTATTATTGGACAGACTAATAACAATGGTATTGTTGGGTGTCAAACCAACAAAAAATAAATTCCTACTCTAAGAAAAATATACCCAAATATAGTAGTGAGTAGAGTTGTATCCACAGGGACTAATCGATTTATTTATTTCAAATCATAACAATGGGGAGATTGGCGAATAATTAAATTAAAGAAATTTAAACTTAAGAAACTCAAAAGAAAAAAAATACAAAATTAAGTTAAACGAAGTAAAATAAAACCTAAGCTCTAGTCAAAGGAATAATCTCAACTCTGATTCAATTTAACTAATCATCGATGCAAAATAAATTCCTACGTTCATAAATAAATTGGTTATGGTTGTTGAGAAGCTCTAACAACCTGTTCTTCCTTACTGTGTCGGTAATCAAGGTAAGATCATTAATTACTTCTCTAATCAAATAATAACCCTAAGGTAAGACCTTAGAATTCAATTATTCAACAGCTTTAAATCTAGAAAAGCCACCAATTCTAACCAGCAAATACCTAAGAGGCTTTGTTCAAATTAGATTATCTATTCCCGTGATATAATCTAAAAGTCTCTATTACAATTGAATTAATCACTTGCCACAAATACTAAAACTATCAAACAATTACGGATTTGACGTTTTAGATGGCCTTAGATTATCTGACAATTAAATAGTGAGCCAAGTTATTTAATTGTGCAAGAATAATCACACAAAAATGAACACAATCACCTTGGAATTTAAACAGAGAATAAATAAATATCCAAAAATATAGAAAATAATAAAAACAATTAGATCTCACCGTAATAGATGAACCAAGAGTTTCAATTATCCTTCAACTAGATAGAAACCTCTAACTACGAATTATGGAGTCAAATCTCCAAAAGAAAATTATAATAATTTGTTCTAGAGAGAGAAGAAAGAAAAAAAACTAATAATCTAATAAAACTAAAGAAATATATAATCCAAAAGAAAGATGCGATCTCGCCCAAGAAGAAGTGTCAGACGTCTTTTTTCTTTCTTGTCCCCCAATTCACGTTTCTTTGTTTCTTAGTTTGTTTCCTTTTCAAAATCAATTTCCATCCAATCTTCTCTTTCTCTTCTTCCTTTTCCAAATCAACTTCTTCCCTTTTTGTTTTTCTTTCCAATTCTTGCCAATCAAGAATTCTTTCCAATGAGATTTATCACGATTAGGGAAGTGGGACCCTCCAATTGTAGTCTTCTACTCAATTTCACGTTCCAAAATTCTGCACCTGCAACACCAGTAGACCGTGGTCACGCTCTATCAGAATGAGTCTTCTGGAATTTTTGCGAATTTAAAGTCGTTTCTCCACAATCTCCTAGCATTAAGCCCAAATAACAAAAAGTGAATAAATAGAAATATTAAACACAATTCTTGACCAAAACAAGGAGAAATTAGATATAATTCATATGACAATTTAACACACTAATAGGTACACGAGTGGTGAATTTGTTCTGTAATTTGGCAGATGACCTTGTTGGGTTCGACATGGACAATTCCTACCTTCATCTACTCATTGACGACGTCAATATTTGCACGAGTAGCAAATGTGCCGGTGCCATAGCATTCATCAAAAAAGTCAATCGTAAACTAAGATCCACAGTGATTATTTTGCTTTTATTAGTCTTGGTATTGTCATCTTTTATATTCAGGGGTGGAAACAAAGGGAATGAACGCCTCTCCTCCCCTGATTGCAGGACAATTCCCAAGACCTAATGGTTAGCCCATTAAACCTCCAAATTGTAGGGCTGCAATCATTGTCCCACCAACAATCTGCTTACACCTTCGACCCTTTTCGTTCCCTCTTCATTTTGTTTTCTTTTCTGTTCAGTGGCCCACCCTTCTCAGTTTTCCCACGTTTTTGTTTTGATGGGCTGCCGTGTTAAAAGAAGAAGTTGATGTTTATCAAATAAAGTTATGCTTAGAATAATAATTTTTTTCTTTCTAACTAACTAATGTGAATAAGCATTAATTCAAAAACTCCCCTTAAAGTTTGGTCAAAGTTGCAGCAGTAATTGGAGAAGCTGATAGACATGTGAACAAGCCATATTTACTAGCTCTATTTCGTTCTATTTTCTCACCGAGTACTGATTTGTATCAACCTGCTATGAAAATTGAGAGGGTAAACAAATACAACAACTGTCACGCTTCGCACCCTAGGACATAATACCGCCGCGACCAGGCTAAACTGAGTCATTAGACTTAAATAGCCAAAACATCTAATAAAAACATCCCAAACATCGCATAAGTAATATATACATCAATCCAAATTTCATAAAAAATCAATCTTTACAATTAAAACTTCGACTACAACTGCTAGAGTTTGAAAACATATCTTAACATATTCTAACATATCTTAACATTAACCAAGTTGTTATCCCTTCCATCATAACTCCAAAGTTAATCCCAAACCTTCTTTCCAAAGCCCCTATTCTCTGCGTATAAAAGCAAAGAGGTGAGTGGAAGCTTTACCCAGTAAGTAGTACTAGTATCACTTTATTGGCTTGAGCATGTTACATATACATTTACATAATATCATTCAAATAATCATCACTTTGATTTAGAGTTGTTATTTGAACCGAGCTGTTCGCGAACACAACTCAGATCGACTCATGAAAGCTCAAGTTTGGCACATTTGTATAGCTAAACGAGCCAAGCTCAAACAAGAAATTGAGCTCATTTATTAAACAAGCGAAATGAGCCTTGTTCGCGAATGCTCCTTTGTGTTCACAAATAAGGGGCAATAATGTCTTTTCACTCCTATTCTCCATATCTTAAACTAGCTTGTTTGTGTTCGCGAACGCTATTTTCACTTGTTTATGTTAAACGAGCCGAGCTCATACGAGCTCGTTTGAGCTAGGTTTGTTAGTGTTAAACGAACCGAGCTCATTCGAGCTTATTCGAGCTTGGCTCTTCAGTGTTAATCGAACCTAGCTTGAGCTTGAGCTTCCTGTTCTTTTAATGAGCCAAGTTCGAAAAAAAATTTGGCTCGTTTAATAAACGAGGCGAGCCGAGCCTGTTCGTTTATTAAACGAGCTCGAGTTCGAACACCAAATCTTGGCTCAACTCGAATAACACCTCTACTTTGATTGTAATACGTACTAATAAATATGGTCCACATAACATTTCATATAGATACTAAAGAGAGAGCTCAAGTAATAAAACACATTGACCTTGGATATCTAGTTGTTAACTACAACTCTGTTAACACGGTCCCAAAATATTATGCTAACTCTCACCGGTTAGCATGGTCAAAGATCATATCATTTAGACCAAATTTAAGGAACTAGTCCTGTTAATAATTATCTTATACAAGAACTCAATCACCAAAACATTCAATCATTCACATTTAACCATATTTACACATCCATGACAAATCATCAACATATTCATACTCATGCCACTTTAACATATGCAAAATAATTTAGAAAACATCATTGTAACAAATACATTTTCAAAAGTATAAAAGATACATATACCACTTATCTCGATCCAAGATAATTCAATAATCCACAAAGTGTCGGTAATCTACATTGCCTAAAACACACAATTAAACGCTCAACCAATTACTAATTCTATCAAGAAGTCAAAATCGAGACTTACATATAATTTAACATGTAAAACGGAGCTAAAGGGACAAAATTGTCGTGATTTGCGGCTTAAGCCGCAACTCACAAACAGTAACCAACTGTGATGTCATCCACGACGGGGGCGACACCACGGATGGCTTCAAAGAGACATTTCAACGAGCCGCAGCCTCATCCGCAGAGTAGATGGCACTGTAGATGAGGCCAGGCAACGCCATCTGCAACTCTACAACACTCCAAAACCAGATCCACTTACTCCAACTTCACCCCAAATCATCCAAATACCAAATCAACTCCAAAGTGACACAATAAAGCAGCAGCAAAGCATAACAAACTCAAAACACTCATTTATCCAAAATACAAGTCATGCTTACACAAAATATCTCAAGGCTTTCCCACCCACATTCACCATAATCAACCACCAACTAACACACAATCATCACTGCTATAAAGCACATAGTCATTCACATTGTCATTAAGACATAACAACTCCAAACTTTCCTTGAAAATTCAATAATTACACCAATCACTAGCATAAGCAAAGACACAAGAAAGCTAAAAGTAAGATTTTAAGAAAAATACCTTGGTTAGGAAATTGGGTTGAAGTCTCAATTTTCCACCTCTTGATTCCCCTTGCAAATGGAAGGTTCCACCTTCTTCTTTAAGAAAGAAAATGGAAAGAATAAGACCCCCACAGAGAGAGAGAGAGAGAGGAGAGAGAGAGAGAGAGAGAGAGAGAGAGAGAGAGAGAGAGAGAGACTGTGAGAGAGAGTAAGAAATGGAAATGAAAGAAAAGAATCCCTATCTCCCTTTTTAGGCAAAACACAATTGCTCTAGTTGCACTTTTAGTCCCTCTTCATTTTTGAAATTACTCCTTCACACTAGGGATGCCAAAATACTAATGGGCCCCTCATTCTAAGGTCTTGGGTATTACAACAAGTATTCCGGAAAATGCTGGTTTTACAATGCCTAATTACTAAATAATTGTGGTGTGAAATTCAGAAGGAAGCCTGTAATACCAATGACCTTCAGGGGCAATTATGTAATTTGGCATGATTTGGGGTACCAATGTAAATTGAAAGCTCATAAGGGACTCAAGTGCAATTTCTGCATTTTGTTTCTTTTGCCTAAAAGACTTAGGGCTTTCTTCTTCCTCTTTCATTTTCTTCTTTTTCTCCTCTCTTTGGAAACTCTTTTCTTTCTCTCTAAATTTCTCTTTTCTATTTCTCTTGAAGAAAGAAGTGGACAACCTCATTATCAAAGGGAAGCAAGTAGAAGCCTCTTTGAAACTTCCTACCCAAGGTATTTCTCCTCCAAGTCTAACTTTTCTTTCATTGGTTTGGCTTATATGAGAAATGTGTAAAATGGATGCTTTGAGTAAGGAAGTTTTAGAGTTATTTATGCTTATATAGGTATATGCCAACTAGTATTAGAGGGTGTGTATGTGTGAGATTATGGGTAGTTAATTGATGATGATTGTGGGTGAAGGACCTTGAGGGTAAATGTATTTTGTGTGAGTATGAATTGTGTTTTGGGTAAATGAGTGTTTGAGCTTGATGTGCCTTTTCTATTGCTTTATTGTGTCATTTTGGAGTTGATTTGGTGTTTGGATGGTGTTGGGTCAAGTGGGAGTGAGTGGATTTGATTTTGAGAGTGTTGCAGAGTTGCAGATCGCGTTTTCTGGACTCATTCGCGGTGCCATCCGTGCCACGGATGAGGCCGCGGCTCGGTAGGGCTAATCGTCTGGAGCCATCCGCGGCGTCATCCGCACCGCGGATGACCTCGCGGATGGATACTGTTGGTGAGCCGCGCCGCGGCGATCACAACAGTTCCTCCCTCTTATACTTCGTTTTGCGTGTAAGTTAGATGTATGCCTCAGTTATGATTTCTTGGTAGAGTTAGTGTTTAATCGGATGTTTAATGGTATGTTTTAGGCGGAGAACGTGATCAACCCTTCGCAGAGTATTGAGTTAGCTCAGACTGAGGTAAGTGAGACTAGTATCTCTTGACTTTGTGAAAAATGATATTGTCAAAGTATGATCCTTATTTGAAACTATAATTGCTATAATCAATGGCTTGATTGTGATTATGTTCTTATGTTACTATGATTTGACAATATAGGATATAACGAATTATATGAACAATTGAATGAATGTGTGCACAATGTTATATGTTTGGACCGAGCTGACCGGGTAGTAGTCAGTAAGACCGGACTGGCCGGGTTAAAGCCAGTATGATCGAACTGACCGGGTTAAAGTCAGTAGGATCGAACTGACCGGGCAAAAGTCAGTATGACCGGGCAACCGGGTTACAGTGAATGACTGGATATCCAGGACTTTGTTTTGAATGATTTGAACCTTTGTTTGAATGCAATGATGCCTTGTTTGAGTGCATTGTCTGGTTTTGATACGTGACATTGGATTCGTGATAAATTATGCATTATCTAACTTCTACGTACTTATATGAACCAATGACTATGTGTTTGAACGTAGCTATATGTATGACACCTTCAAGCCGCAAGGTGATGCTTTTGCCACTTATTGAGTGATTTTGTCACTCACCCCTTCCTTGTTGATATGCAGTTCTAGATGATTGTGTGGCTGGAGAGTGTGCTGACACTCGGGGTATGCAAGGAGATTAGATGTTAGTAAGTTTGTAGTGATTTGTATTTATGCTCTTAGACTATGTTTGTTCTCTATCTCTCTCGTATGATAGGTTAAGACCCTAGTGGGTATGCTAGACCTTTGGAGTCGAGTATGTAAAGATTTGAATGGTATAATATGGGATAACATTGTACTTGCGATATTAATGATTATTGATACTTATGGGTTTTGGGAGGTTGTTATGGCTTTGTGGGTATAATATTTGAAATATTATGTTAGATGTTTTGACTTTTTGAAGCCTTGTGACTCAGCTTAGTCTGGTCACGACGGTGTTATGTCCCGGACACGGGGCGTGACAAAGTCCAGTAACATCCTTGACATAGAGTTCAAGAACAAAGAGCATGCTTTACAAATTCCTATACTGTTCATTGATAAGAGCACGAGTTTGGTGTTGAGAAACTTGGTGGCATACGAGCAGAGTGATAGACGTGTTGCTCCATATTTCACGTCACTAGTAGTATTCTTTAGCAATCTTTTGCATGGTCCAATTGATGCTGGGGTTCTCATGCAAGCCAGTATTATTAGACAGACTAACAACAATAGTACACAAGTGGTGAACTTGTTCTGTAATTTGGCAGATGACCTTGTTGGGTTCGACATGGACAATTCCTACCTTCATCAGCTCATTGACGACGTGAATATTTGCAGAGTAGCAGACGTGCCGGTGCCATAGCAGTCATCAAAAAAGTCAATATTAAACTTAGATCCCCAGTGATTATTTTGCTTTTATTGGTCTTGGTATTGTCATCTTTTATATTCAGGGGTGGAAACAAAGTGAAATGAGCACCCTCCTCTCCCCGATTCCAGGACAATTCCCAAGACCTAATGGTTAGCCCATTAAACCTCTGAATTGTAGGGCTGCAATCATTGTCCCAACAACAACTGCTTACTCCTTCGACCCTTTTCACCCTCCCTTTGTTTTGTTTTCTTTTCAATTCGGTGGTCTACCCTTCTCAGTTCTCCCACTTTTTTGTTTTGATGGCTGCCGTGTTAAAAGGAGAAGTTGATGTTTATCAAATAAAGTTGTGCTTAGAATAATAATTTTTGTCTTTCTAACTAACTAATGTGAATGAGCGTTAATTCAGAAACTTCACTTAAAGTTTGGTCAAAGTTGCAATTTATCCTCCTAACATTTAATTCTTCTCACATTATCCTTGATTTCAATCCAAACAAATTTTCAAGTCACAAATTCTTTTTGACTTTCATCTTTGCAACTTTGTTGTTGAACAAGAAAGAAATTGTCCAAAATTTATAATTGAAAAAAAAAATTGTCCAAAAAACTTTAAAAGCTCATCGTTCCAGAATTTATTTGATAAGTCTTAAATTCTTATCATATACCAAAGCTTGCCAAAACTTGTGTTTGATAAATGCTACAAAAATTTTGAAAGTCCAACCAAAAGCTTTCACTTTTTCAAGATTTAAATAAAGGTTTCTGAGGAAAGATTTACAGGCCTTGTAAGCTAGGGGAAGCTTGCGGATGATCCTATCTTTGAAACCAATTGGATGCCTATCTATCTCGCTCGGGACATGCTACTGCTTGAAAATCAATCTCTCTCTATTTGTGCTCCAAGAACTCTATGAATTGACACGGTCATCAGGTGATGAGCAATGCTTCTCTTAATGAACTTGCGCTCCACTTCTTTGAACCACTTAGACCTGGGAAAGATGCAGCAGAAATTGGAGAATCTAATAGACATGCGAACTAAACCACATTTCCTAGCTCTATTTCATTCTAGTTTCTCACCGAGTGCTGAATTTTCATCCACCTAGCTAGAAAAATCAAGAGGGTAAACAAATACAACAAGTATTCCGGAAAATGCTGGATTTACAATGCCAAATTACTAAAGTATTGCGGCGTGAAATTCAGAAGGAAGTCGGTAACATCTTCGACGTAAAGTTCAAGAGAAAAAAGCATGCTTTACAAATCCCTACATTGTTCATCGAATGAGAGTATGAGTTTGGTGTTGAGAAACTTAGTGGCATATGAGCAGAGTGAGAGACGTGTTGCTGCATATTTCGCATCACTAGTATTATTCTTCAGCAATCTTTTGCATAGTCCAATCGATGCTGGGGTTCTAATGCAAGCCGGTATTATTAGACAGCACTAACAACAATAGTAAGCAAGTGGTGGATTTTTTTGGTAGTTTGTCGTAAGACCTTATTGGCTTCGACATGGACAATTGCTTACCTTCACCAGCTCATTGAAGACGTTAATAGTTACTCAAGTAGCCAGAGGTGCCTGTGCCAGAGCATTCATCAAAAAAGTCAATCTTAAACTAAGATCCACAAAATTATTGTGGTTTTTATTGACCTTCGTATTGTCATTATTACTTTCAGTTGCGTGGACAACAACCAAGTATAATATACGTCCATACCCCGAGTCCTATTTCAACCCCGAGCCCTAGTCCTACACCAATTCCTACTCCAAGTCCTAACGGTGGATCCACTTTCTAAATTGTAGGGCTGCAACATTGTCCCAACAACAATCTGCTTGCCGCTTGTACCTATTTCATTTATGCTGTTTTTTATATTCTTAAAAAGCACATCATAGTTCCTTTTTCCCCCCCTTGATTTAAGGTAGATTTTAAACCATGGTAGGGAAAAAGAAGGGGAAAAAAAGAGGAGATTTTACTTGACTAATATTATTATCGTTTAATTAGATATTGGGACAATTTTATATTATAACATGTCTTAAGTTTTGTTTATGCTGGATGGCTACTAAGAACTCCATAAAGAAGTGAGAGGAAAGGATATTTGGAAGCTCAAGAAAAGAGAAAACTCACTGAATACATAATAACTGTGGTTACATAAAATAATTTTCTTTAGCTGTTAAAATCACAAATTTTATACTTTAGTTTTGCAGGCCTCTAGATAAAAGGCTACCGAACATTTTGCAGACATTGACGCGATAAGCAGCATAATACTCATACACCACCCAAAAAAAAAAAAAAAAAAAAAAATCAGGTGCCAACAGCTTTCTGTGTCTTTATATATTAATGATTTTATCAATATAGAAACTGCAACGTGAATAAGCTTATTTAAGCATGCCATTGTGGAATTTGATTTTACTTCTTTTGTTTTGTTTCTATTCACGTGTTATTTTTCTTCTTTTTGTTTAGAGGATTATTATGAAGTCAAGAGAGTAATAAAATATGACAGGTCTTTACATGTTTTTCTCTTAAATTTAGAAGGTCAATATATATTTTTTTATAAATCACATCTTATCATTATTATGCATGAAGATAGAATGCCACATGTTGGAAAGTGAGAAATAAATCCTAGAAGCTATAATCTCAAGAAGACGACCTTTTTTTTTTTAATTTTAGAGGGTTAACAATTGGTATAACGTAAGTTATACATGTAATGATTCACTCATCAATGCAAATATCTAGATTTGACCGCAGCATTTTGCTGAAAATTAAATTATATTAATATCATTTGTTGCAAGCAGTAGTAATATATTTTTTTTTTCTCAGGAGATATTTGATTTTGTATTATATTTTATTTTTTTTGCAAAAAATGAACGACATAGGTGTCGACTTAGTTGGAAAACTTAGGGGTAATTACAATTTGCACCACTGATCTATTATCAGTTTACAATTTACATCTTTAACTGTCAATTGTACCACATTATTCAAATTTGTTAACATCAATGAATTCAAAAAACCATTTTTTGCGTGAAAATACTTTAGTACTCCTTCATCATTAAGTGTATTTCGATGAACAGATATAGCATTTTCATGCAAAAAATAATTTAAGATTATTTCTAAATTAATTTAAATAATGCACCACAAATTAACTTATTATAATTGTACATAATTGAGAGATACAATTAAAGTTCATAATTAAAGGGACGACAGAGAATAGTGGGAGGAGAAAAGGAAATATAAAGAATAGAAGATGGTAAGCAATTTGATTAAGGAAGAATAGTAATTGAAAAATTTTAGCGCGCGCACACACACATGTATTAGATGCTAAAAATGGGTTAGGTATGAAAAACTGGAAAAGAAAATGGAAATAACTAAAATTTAATGTAAATTTAGTATACTCAAACAATTTATATCATGCTATTAATTACTACTGTCATTTAAATTTTGGGAGTCCATATTTTTACTTGCAGCATATATTATATCAGATTCAGTTTGCTGCAAATTTTCCTTTTGCAATTATGACTTATATATTATCGTATAGTTTTTAAGATAACGACATAAAATTTAGTTCTCCTGCTCTTGAGAAAGGTGTATTAACTAATTTATTATTTATTTTTCTTAAATAACTTTGTATCAGCAGATGATTAACAAGAAACATAAACCAGCGTAAGCAAGTAAATATTTTTGAATATTCTATAGTCTGGATACAATATGCTATTATTGAAAAAGTTATAACTAACAATATTTGAATGATTAGAAAATAAGGGAGCAAATATCCGCTTCTTTGAACATTTTTTCATTACATTATCATACCATTCTAAAATTTTCTAATTATTTCAGTTCAAATACAACCAACCACATCTTAGTTGGTACGACGCTTTATTTGAGATTTATAGGGTACTAAGTTCGAGTTACTAAGGGGTAAGTGGAGTCCCATTGTTGATTCTCTTGAAAAAAAAAATTAGGAGCCTCTTGGTTTGCATTGAAGAATTGGTATCAGACTGGGATTCATTAACCCACTATCCGTGTAAGTTTATGTCATTCCCTTTACATACTTGATTTGAAACGAGGAATGAATTTCATACATTAATAAATTAATCAATTTGAAATCCAAGTCACGAGTGAAGCATAACAAAGAGCAAATTTTAATATTTTCATATCCATGTAATGATTTTTATAATAATCAATTAAACAACAAATATAAATGTCATTGACATTGACGCTGATACCCATTCTTCCTCCCTCATAACTATAAACAAAACACCCGCTAATCACGTTGCCCTTTAATCTTCCTTTCTCCTTGTGGTCGTCACCGCGTGCATGCAAATTCTGGTGGGACGTGGGCTTTTTATTTTACAATGAGAACATATCCCCGAGAGTAGAAAATGGTCAAGATCTGCACCTCAAAACGCCGGCACACCGAGGCCGCCAAGATCTTGGCAAAGATACTGAGTGCTGATTGCCTTAAGACTTCTTTTTCGTAACACGTATCTATCAGGCTATTGTTGTTAGCGTTGTAAAAAAAAAAGAAAAACAAAAAAAAAAGGTTCAAATAAACAATGGAGTAATCAAAACTAAAATTTGACAATAATTCGAATACAAAATACCCCAACCTACGTTAAAAGGTCAAGTTAGAGTCCGATTTTTAATTTCAAAATTTGTGCTTAACCACCCGTTCCATATAAAGTCAATTTATTCTTTCTTAATTTTGATATTGAAAACTAATATATATTTTATATTGAAGAATAAACCTTCATGGTAATTAAGAAGTGGAGAATGTAAAAAAATTTGAAAAAACATGATGGTTTATAATATTTGATGTTATGATTTAAAATGATAAAAATATGATAATGTGCTTTGGTGGTAGGTTTTAAAATATTTGTTTTATCGGTATGCGTCCATTGAATACAGGTTATTCTTTAATTTGAATAAGTATTATATGTTTTAAAATTTATAATGTTGTTTCCCTAATCTAATTTTTAAGAACAAAGAGTATTTCTTGTCACTATTTTCATAACTTAATTCTCAAGTGTATAGTACTATTACTATGACCAGAAATTCCTAAGTTTATACAACGAAGCAACATTTAAAAAGGCTTGGATCTATTTGTTTGGATTGGAAATATTTTCCTGGAAAATATTTTCAAAATTTTCCTTACTTCCAAGCACTAGAAAATATTTTCTTGTGTAAAATATTTTTTAATTTTCCTTCCTTTGGCTGAAAATAACTTATATTCTCAGTGAATGTAAGTTATTTTCCTTAGAGTTCAATAGTAACATCAAACCTTAAGTACTTACTTTTATAACGTCAATTACCGAACTAATTTTTGTTTTTAGTTCTTATCAACTAATTTTTTTCGTAATCTTGGGCTCCACAATAATTAGATTATAGTTATGTATATTTTACAATTATATTATTTTGAAGATTAATTATAAACAAAACAATCTCTACTTAACTTTATTTACTTGTCAAACATTTATTACAATTGTTATTAGTCTATGTAACTCATATTGCAATAAAAAATAAAAATATCTAAAAAAATTAATTTTTCGAAAGATTTTCCTACTGTCAACCAAATACCAGAAAAATTATCAGGAAAACGACATTTTCCATATAGAATGTTTTCTTAGGAAAACAATTTCCTCAGGAAAATATTTTACATCCAACCAAATGGACCCTTAAATTGAAATGTTTTTCAAACATATTTTTGGAAAATTTTAAATATATTTTTTAACCAAATTTATTTCACATACATGTTTACTCAAAAAACTATTAGAGAATTGATTTTCTAAAAATAACCATCCAAGTAGAACCACAACATTAGTTGATATGTGCGTGGTAGCGTATACTTTAAACTTGGAAGATTCATCAATGATATTCGTCAATCTCGTGTGATTTGATTGATTCTACAAGGAGTCTTGTGTTTTTTTACCATTTTTGAATTTGGAGAATCCGTGGACCAATTGCAGGAAATTGGACTTGAAGATCGCGTTTTGGTTTTGGATTAAACATGCATTAAAAAAAAAAGGCCTAAGAAATAGCATATGGTCCAAAGATGATACACACAAGTTGTCTAGGTTTGATGGACCCAAGTTGAAAGCTTTAAAAATTGCAAAATTGAAGCCTAATGGAGTCCAATGAGGGATGGCCCAACCCATTTATTATTTTATGGCGAATTTCTTTTTATTTTTTTAGAAGTTTAGCTTTTATTCAGTGTCTTAAGTAGTTTACAAGTTGTAATCTTAAGTAATTACCTATTGTGTTAATATACAACTTAAGTTAATTTTCTAGACTATTCTAGCATGTTTTTAGGTGAATTTTTGTAAGCCTATAAATAGGTCAAAAATGTGTTACGAATTTTAGTATGATTTTTGTGATTAATAAAATTTGAGTTTTCTCTTTTAGAGAACTTTGTCTTGGGTTATTGGATTAGAACCAACTCTTGGTCTTATTGGAGTGGTTCCATGGCGACCATTCTCCTAGTTTAGATTTTTCTTTTTGTTTTGATTAAGTCCTTAGAATAAATTTGGTTAGACGAATGAACTCGCTCATATCGGTCTAGCAAAGTTTATCCTTTGGTTCAAGATTTCTACAAGGGTTGAATTCAAGGCAACAAATCTCCATGTTTAGGTTGCTTTGGTTTACGAATCAAAGTTGGTCTAAAGTTTAACGAGGTTGTTACTTTCAAGATAATTTGGTCCAATTCAGCAGAAGGATTTGGATTAAA
>CM045559.1:5181611-5231330 GCA_024721245.1 Mitragyna speciosa
TTTATCATTATTCCAAAGATATCGACACAAAAGTTTTTAAATGCTAGCAAGTCTAGAACATAGAGGGTGAAAATGCCAAATGTCTTGACTACTTTTTTGAAAGTTATTATCTATAAAGGATATGCTTTTTCTTTAGCATTAACAAACTTTCTTTTTACGCCCTCCGTCCCATTTTGATAGGCTTACAGGTTTTTTCCACAGTTTAAGAAAAGTTAGTTAACTTTATTGAAAGAATGAATTAATCTATGATGTTACTAAAATACTCTTATATTTATCATTAAATATTTACATTAAATACAAATATGAAATTGCACCATAAGTCAAATTAATTCTATTTGATGTGTGAATGCACGGTTTGCTATGCACTTTCACTTATAACAAAGTAATTAAATAGAGGCATTTTAGAGAACTTGAAAATTAACTACATTCCTTCAATTGAAAGTGGACTATAATTTGGGACGGATAAAAAAGAAAAATAAGCTTATCAAAATGGTACGGAGGGAGTAGTTGTTACTCAAAGTTCTCTTTGCGTGTCAGACAAAGTACCTTTGGGTTTAAAAATTCAGAAAGGTTATTTAAGCTCGTACATGCGAAGTTTCCGCTCCTTGCTTTCCCTCAAAATTTATTTTATGTTTAGGCTATCCAAAAAAAAAAAAGAACTCCATTGGATATTGAAACTGTGTGCCTTGATAGTTGATGCTCTTATGCCTACACTACGCGGATTTATCCAGAAAAAAACAAAGAAACTACAATACATTGAGTTAACCAAGTTCAGCAACAACGATCAAACTTGCCCGTGTTTCTATATAAATAGAAAGGCAAAGGCATCACTTCATTTTCATCGTCTCCTTTACCAAATACACGATAGTTTGGTTCTAGTTTTCCCTCTTAAATTATTTGGTTGCCTAGTGTGGTTAGTATTAGTATTGCAAATACTCAGTTCTCTCAATCCTTAGGTAGATTTGCCTGAAAACGCAATTCTATGCCATAATTTCATTTTAGTTTTAGCAGCTCCATAATTAACTTTTCTTCTGTGCTTTCTTGCACCAGTAAGAGTCCCAAGCTCCAGCTAACTTAGAGCAGAAGCGCGACAGAGTAACAGTCTACCTTCAGAGGTTCTATTTCCACGTACCTGCCATACTAATTAGTTTAAGTACAGTGAATTATATAGTCTAATCTGTTATTCTACATTTGCAAATTGTTAACATCTATTTTTTTCTTGATACTATGTCTTTCCTATTCATGTTGTTTTTATAAGTTCGTTGGTGATATTGCTGGAGAAATATTCGTAAGGTCAGACGGTTAAGACTTCGAACTCCAGAAGCTCTCATCAAGTATCAATTAACTCCAAAGAGCTCTCATCAAGTATCAATTATCACAATTTTCTCCACAAGCGGGCACCAAATACCAAGGTACTACAATATTTGTTGAGGATACTTTTCTCAACTTTTTAATTATGCAAAAAAAAAAAAAAAACCCCATATTTTATTTCAATAACAGCCACTCCATTTTCGATTAGATTGTAAAAAATAGGGCCATTAATTGTGTTCTTTCACACAACCCGAAAAAATCAAGGGAAATGATATGAACAGATATGTGAATGCTAATATTAATTCCTAAGTAAAGGGGCATAGGATTTCAAAATTTTTACTATTATCCAAATATTTATCCATAATATCAGCTGGGAGATTGATTTACATTGATTATCTTCTTCTTCTTCTTCTTTCATTTTGTTAGCTTTGTCGATTGAGAACTAGATTTGAATTCCTGACTCTATTGTTCAATCAGAATTAATAGTTTAACGGGAGACCCTAGCACTCAGTGTAATAAACTAGCACTCGCCAATTAAATATTTCAAGACCGACATTGAGGTCTAATTTGACAAATATGTGTTCTGACTTTGACAATCAAATTCTTTCTGACGAATCTTGTTCTGAGATCTAATACCAATTAAGAACTATATTGCTGTGCTTTGACACAAACTGTAAAAATAGTAGATTTGAGGAGAATAAAACACATGTAGAATATTTTAGGAAGTGGAGGAGAAGGAATTCAATAATTCAAAACTCAACTAGTATAAAACCTCTAATCATATAAATCGAAATCCTTAATTTATACGAGTTTGGTAATCCATCATTCTCTTAGAGCACCCATTCTGTTGTGTACGTAATACCTTCTGGGATAGACGACCGACAGTAGAACAATCTCACGATCTCATTGATAGAAGCAAATAAATCGAACTGAACCCACAATGTCGTTTTGCACATAACCAATACTATTAGCCAGTTGACTAATCTAAAGGTAAAGAGTACACGTAACAATGAAAAAAGAAATCCTCTGTAATGAAGAGACTCTGATCAAAGAATGAGGGAAAAAATATATAAATCATTGCCTAGGAAGGATCATACTGAACAGGTTTTTCTAGTAATTGAAGCACAAGTGTTTAATCAGGTTTCTAGTTTGACTTCTCTTTTTTGTGCATATCTTCTGGTCTACCAAAATTCATGTTTTATGGTGAATTGGTGCTTCTCCCACCAACTGGCCATCGATGGACTTTTATTTACACAATGTTATATCATTTATTTTTCGTCCTTAAAATACAGAAAAAGCCTATCTTGAAAATCATTTGTGTATTGATTGTTTGATGGATTTTTACTTTGGAATATAGTGTGCTAGCACGGTTGTTGACCTTTAAAGGTTGGGATATCAAATTGACCTACTTGCCTTTTTGGCCGCTATGAAGTTTCTTCTCTGTGGTTCTTTTTTCCATTCTACTTGCAGCTGAACAAGCGCCATTCAACAGAGACATTGATAAAACTTAAGCTTCTACCAGAACAAGGGGAGGAAAATAAACAGAGAAAGAGAGAGAGAGATAGATACTTGGGTTCCCCAAGAATGGAAGATGCTACACTGGACGTGTTAAAGCGTACAGCTGAAACGTTTTCTGCTGGGGCAGAAAACTCAGGTTCTGAAACTCAAGCTACATTTGTAGTTATTGATCAGGATGTAGTGACTGGAAAAAAGGTTAGAAGCAGTGCAGTACATGTCAGTGACGGCTTTGTTGACAATTTAAAAGATGAACCTCCTCCAGCAAGCAAATGGTCATTTTGCGGGGTTCCTGCACCTAGGCATGAAGCTGATGAGAGGGCGTCTTACATTCCCTTGACGGTCTCCATTGGTCCAATCCATTATAAAAAGTGTGGTACAGAAATAATGGAAGCTCAGAAATCAAGATTTCTTGATCGTTTGTTGGAAAGATATAGCGATCCTAGCAGTATGCACAAAGCCATTCAAGATGCCATGAGAGGATTGGAAGCCAGAACAAGAGGATGCTATTCGAAAGGATTTCCACACATTGACAGTGAGGGCTTCACGACAATGATGCTACTTGATGGATGCTTTCAGATCGAGCTTTTCCGTCTGAATGAGAGAAAATTCCAGGTATTGCTAATAACAACATGAAGTACTACAAATGAAAGGCCAACACAAGCGCACTTCATACCTGCAAATGGCACCATGTGATAGACTTAATTTTATCTTTTACTTTGCATTTCAAACTTAAGTTCGCAGTATAAAGTTTTCAAACATCTGAAAAACCACAATTTCTTATAACTTTAAGAAAATTAGAAGGAATGCAGGCACATACCTGTGTCTACTTTCTTCGATAATATAAAATAGAGATTGTTTGCAAGGATATGAGTTGCCACCTTTAGAATGGAAATTGTTTGATATAAAAGTTTAAAATATATGCAAGGCAAAAATTAGTGAAAAGATTTGCAGTACACTGTCACATTAATCCAAAAGAAAATGAAATATGCAAAGCACACACGTCTGTCCAGTTTGTGCCGTTTTTCTTTAGAGACGAAACACTTACCATAGTGGCAGTGGGGCAACACTGGTAAAATAAACAAGTGCTTCCTCGATTTGATTAGAGAGAGAGAGAGAAGAAAAGAAATATCTTAGTCTGCCGTTGTCGTTGTTAAGTCGTGATCCCAAGCTGACTTTGCTGCTTTCACTTTTTAAGATTTAAATAAAAGTTTCTGATAGATTTATGGCCATGTAATTCACTACAAGAAAAATCTTTATTAGTGACAACAGGAAGTTGTCACTAAAAAATGAAAAGTCGTCACTAATAACTTTTACCGACAAGAAATATGTCGTCGTTGCGTCGCCACAAAATGTCCATCACTAAATGTGAATAGTGTCAAGAACAAAGTCGTCACTAAATACATAGCATTTTTGTAACAACATATGTCGTCACTAATAATACGGTAATTTGTGACAACTTTCTATGTTGTCAAAGATATTGAATAAGTAGTTGTCACTATTTATCCAAATATTAGTGATGACATAGGTTGTCACTGATAAGTGACCTATTCTTTGACAATGCCATATCGTCACTAATGATAAGGTGATTTGTGACAACTTTTTTTTGTTGTCAAAGAAATTACACAAGTGGTTGGCACTATTCATCCGCCTATTAGTGACGACATTGGTTGTCACTGTTAAGTTACCTATTATTTAACAATAAGATGTTGTCACTAATGATAATGTAATTTGTGACAACTTTGTACGTTGTCAAAGAAATTGCACAAGTGTTTGGCACTATTCATCCACATATTAGTGACGACATGTGTCATCGCTGACAAGTTACCTATTCTTTGACAATATCATGTCGTCACTAATAATAAGGTAATTTGTGACAACTTCTTACGTTGTCAAAGAAATTGCGCAAGTTGTTTGGACTATTCATCTGAATATTAGTGACGACATGAGTTGTCATTGATAAGTTATCTATTCTTTGACAATATCATGTCGTCACTAATGACAATTTTGACTAATTCAATGACAACATTAAGTTGTCACTAATGCTTAGGCAGTATTGTATAACAAATACTTCTTGTCACTGATGCTTTTTTCAGTGACAACTTCTACTACAACTAATATCATGTCTATTAAGACTTTGTTGTCATTAATGCTTTTCATATTCAATGACAAAGAGTTACCTATCACTGATGCGTTTTTGAATAACAACATTTGTTGTCACTGATAATTTACCTAACAATATATTAGCATCACTGATTTAATAGGTCATCACTGATAATCACCCATCAACAATAAATATTTACCAATATCGCAAATCAATCACAATATCATCTATACCGATATTTATAAAAATAACATCCCTTCAATTACCAAACAAAATATTCAAAATGTACAAAAGTCATTTAATATAGTATTTTTACAATACGTTCCTTTGATGCACAAAACAAAATATAAAGAAACTAACAAAGTCAGAAATATAAGGCAGTAAAATAATATTCTGCCTAAACGCTCTGTAGCATCACAAAATAATATTAAGGCAATCTAAACATCTCAATAACTAACTTTTAACAGCAGCAACCAAAATAACAAAGGTACAAAACTTTAAACATCCATTGTCAACTTGCATAATGAACAATCTTCCTTTCAATTGAAACTGTCACCTTCACAACCTTGCCAACCCACTTTCCATCTTCTGACTGGTATTGATGTGTCACTGGCCAGAGCTAAGGAGCATTTATATCACTGCTTGACAGCAAAGTTAAAAATAAAGATTAAACAAATTCAACAAATAAAAGAATTAAAAAAAATGATAAAACAACATAAACTTTTAATATTTTAGACGTTTATTTTCCAAAATGTGTTCTCGTCATGTTAGCTCCTAATTTATCAGTTTGTATCCATATAGCCATTGCTCTATCACTATCTTAGAACAGACAGTATCATATGCAAATATAATCAGAGGTTTCAAATGCAAGCTAAAATATTAAAAGGTAAAATATCATATCAGTTTGTATCCTATACCTATCCCAAGTTTTGATTAAAAGGAAATAAACAAATATTCTCTCATAGAGAAAGAAACAATAGTCCAACTTAATTACCATAACATAGTACTAATAGTCCCAAACTTGTCCATCACTAGGAGTTTGAAACAAAAAATAAGAAGTTTCTTTACTAAATCAATGTCACAATCACTTTTATGCACTGTTACACAACAAAATGAAATACCGGGTCACATTTATTGAACGATAGAAACTTGTTAATAAGAGAGTAAAAATGGAAAGCTAATTAAAGTTCACGAAGCATTATTGGGGGACATAGAATGAAAAGGAAAGAGAGAATTAATATGAGCAACTTCTCTTATTAGAAAATCCAGCTTTAACTTCAACATGCGAATTACAGACAACCAAGATGATCATATTAACTATTAAATGTTAGAAATTAGCAAGTGGGCCTGATTTTTTGATGCATTTGAAAGGGACTACAAAATTCAAAAGTATTCAACTACAAAATTAAGTCATAAAAGTATTTAAAAATTTTTAAATATCGGGTCGAGTCATAAATTAAGTCACACTACAAAATTCAAAAGTATTCAACTAATTCACAATGACTGGTGAAAGACATTCAATTATTAAAATAAATATTAAATAAAATATTTTACATAATTGAAACAAAGATTAAAATCAATAAGAAGTCAACCACAAAATAAAATTGAATACATAAGATTTAATGTTTAATAAACGAATCCACAAGCTGTCTGATGCGTGAGTACAACAAGACCAACCAACAATTGATTGTAAAAATGCATATTTTTAAAAATTACTTTTACTTTTAATTAACAACCATTAATGAGAGACAAAAAAAAAATTTCATAAATCCTTAAGATTTCTAGAAATTATTGGTAAGTAAAAGTTTCATAAAATAAATTCACTTGATCCTTACAAAATTCTACCAAAAATCAAGGAAAATAGGAGCGTGTTAACTAGGACGTATAATTAATCATCCATTAGTTTGCAGTTAAGGTTTTTAATAGGGGTGGCAATTTCAAACATGACCCGAAAATACGATACGATCTTAACATAAAAATAGTGCGTTTGGGTTAAGGCTTAGCGGGTTTGGGTCAAACTTGATTGACTCACTAAAAAAAAAGTCGAGTTCAAGTGGGAATTGAATCGACCTATCTGAGCCAAACAAACCAAAAAAAAAAAAGGCCGAGTTTGGGTAAGGTTCGAGACCTGTTTGATGAGAAAAACTTTCTAATGTCTCGACACGGCATTTTTCCAAGTCAAACGGGTCGCCCTCCCCCCCAATCTGCCAACTTATTTCGGGTTGACTATCAAGAAAATGTCAAACTTCAGTGACAACAAATGTTGTTGTCAGAAAAAGTTGACTTTTTCAGTGACCACAATAGCTTGTCACTAATATAAAGGATATCAAGGCGTTAGTGACAACATTAAATTGTTGTCACAAATGCTGCATATCTATTTATCATCAGTGACAACATGCAAATCTTGTCAATAAAGGTGTTGGCTTTAGTGACGACTAAAGTTGTCACAAACGGGTTTGGACATATTAAGAAAAAAATCAAACTTCAGTGACAACAAATGTTGTTGTCAGAAAAGTTTGGTTTTTCAATGACAACATGAGGTTGTTACTAATACATAGGACATTTATGCTTTAGTGATAACACTAAATTATTGGCACAAACATTTTATATACATTTATCATCAGTGACAACATAAAATTCTTGTCAATAAAGGTTTTGGCTTTAGTGACGACCAAGGTTGTCACAAACAACTTTGGATATATTAAAAAAAAATCCAACTTTAGTGACAACAAATGTTGTTGTCAGAAAATGTGGGCTCACTACAAGAAAAATCATCATCAGTGACAACAAGAAGTTGTCACTAAAAAATGAAAGTCGTCACTAATAGTGTTTATCGACAAGAAATATGTCGTCGCTGAGTCGTCAGTAAAAGTCCGTCACTAAATGTAAATAGTGTCAAGAATAAAGTCGTCACTGAATGTATAATTTTTTGTGACAACATTTGTTGTCACTAATGATAAGGAAATTTGTGACAACTTTATATGTTGTCAAAGAAATTGCATAAGTAGTTGTCGCTATTTATTCAACTATTAATGACAACATAGGTCGTCACTAATTAATTACATATTCTTTGACAAAACCATGTCGTTACTAATAATGTAGTTCAATCGGTTTGACTAATTCATTGACAAAAATTTGTTGTCACTAATGTGATATTCAGTGACAACTATAATCGTCACAGATAACTTACAATTCAATGACAACATTAAATCATCACTAATGCTTCAACTAAATATTCTATGACAAATACTTATTATCACTGAACTTACTATTCAATGACAAAATTAAGTCGTCACTAACGCTTCAATTTGGGTTGAATATTCTATGACAAATATTTCTTGTCACTGATACTTTCATTAGTGACGACTTCTGCTGCCACTAATATCTTACCTATTCAATGATAAAGTTTTGTTGTCACTAATACTTTTCATATTCAATGACAAACAATTATCATCACTAATGCATTTTTAAATGACGACATTTGTTGTTACTGATAATTTACCTAACAATCCATTGTCAACGCTGATATAACAAGTCGTCACTGACGATAACCCATCAATAACACGACTTTACTAATGTCGCAAATCAAAATCAATATTATCTATACCAATATTTATAAAAACGCCATCCTTTCAATTGCCAAACACAATATTCAAAAAGGTACAAAAATCATTTAATATAGTATCTTTACAATACATTCCTTCAATGCACAAAATAAAATATAAAGAAACTAAAAAAGTCAGAACTGTAAGGCAATAAAGTAATACTCTACCTAAACGCTCCGTAGCATTACAAAATAACATTAAGTCAAACTAAAAATCTCAATAACTAAATTTTGACAACAGCAACCAATGTAAGAAAAATACACATCAACTTTAAACATCACTTGCTGTCAACTAGCATGCTGAACAATCTTCCATTCAATTAAAACTTTGTCACCTCCACCAACCTTGCCAACTTACTTTTCATCTTCTAAATGGGCATTGATGTCACTGGCCGGAGATCAAGAGCATTTATGTCACTGCTTAATAGCATAAAATAAAGATTGAACAAATTCAACAAATAAAGAACGAAAAACGTATCAAAACAATATAAGCTTTTAATATTTTAGAAATTTATTTTTCAAACTGGGTTTACGTCATGTTAGCTCCTAATGTATCAGTTTGTATCCATATAGTCATTGCTCTATTACTATCCCAAAACACAGTATCATATGCAAATTCAAGCAAAGACGTCAAATGTAAGCTAAACAGTGCACTCTCTGGAATTCTTTTAAATGCTTCAAAAATCTTGATGTGTCATAGAATTGATCCTATACTTGTCCCGGGTTTTGATTAAAAGGAAATAAATAGATATTCTCTCATGGGGAAAGAAACAATAGTCCAACTTAATTACCATATAATAATACTAATAGTCTATATATATGCATATATATATATATATATATATATGTGTGGCCCTTTGATTACTTACAAAATCCATGAACTATGGACATGCAAATGACTTTTCAGTTCTATTTCATGCATTCCACCTCATTAGAAAGACACTTAAGAACTCAAAACAAGTTGGTCAACTAGAACCCAGGAGTAGCAACATAAATTGAAATCCTTAAAAAAAAAGGGTCAATTTATAAGTAGATCCACACAATCTTAAACTACAATAATCAAGTACACTATTGTCCACTAACTTTGAGATGAAATTGAATGAAAATAAGAAATCATCTGGAGATGGATGGTTCTGAAAAGAACAATGCTCAATAAAGTTGGTGTACAAAATTCCACTGAATCCAGTCAAACAACAGTTATATTTTCAAAGAGGTGGATGCATGAGGAGAAATATGTAGAGACAGAGAAAGACAAGGAGAAAGATATACAAATGCAATGTGAACTATGACTGAGAATCTATTGCATGCAGTAGTATACTTAGATCTTGTTAGTTAACATTCTATCATGCCAGGTTGCTTCAAAGACAACCTTGGTACTTGTTTCTCTATATAACACAGTACTCTAAAAAGTCCACGGGCAAAGATTTTCAACTAAAAGACCATTGATTTGGAAGACAGGGAAAGATGTCATGATCTATAATAAAATGCAAGGAGTTCAGTGGTCATGTACAATTAACAAGGCTAAAGGAACTAGGATGAGAAGTAGTATTTACCTCACGGGATTGCTTTCGTGCATTTAGTTCCTTTATGTTGGCCAGAGATGCACTAAACTGCTCATACGATACACTGGCTCCTACATAAATAGAACTAGAGACAATCAAGCCAAGGATCCTTCTAATTAAGAAATAAAGTTACGGTACCACAATTGGTAGTCACCTAGCTTGACGGAGCCAAGGATCATTCTAATTAAGAAATAAAGTTACTGGTACCACAATTAGTATCCACTTGGCTTGACGGAAGAACTCTTTTCCATATTCGAGGAGTGCACTTCAAATTTCCAAATGGAACAAGAAGAATGCAAAAAAATCAAATGATGTCATAATTCTATATTAAAATGCAATTTGTCCAATGGTCAGCAAATAAAGTAATAATTCCCAATTTCATCACTTTTTCACATTAAAACTATCTAATGTTCCTTGTTAAACATTGTGCTTATTCAATATGCTTTTATGTTAGAATTCTTGGTTGGCAAGGTTCCAAAGATCAAGATGTGTAGAATTTTAAGTATATAATACATAGATCAATATCCTTACTACAAAAGGCTAGTCAAATAAAATCTGCCCTTAGCTTCAAGATCTCCAACATAGTTCTACGTTGGTCAACCCAACCACAATATTTTATGCTTAATTTTCACGTAAGTTTGAAATGAAACATATGGGAGTATGATTATGCTTTCTCATGTAGGTCACCAATCTCATCTTTGAACAACACTAGAAACGGACATGGGCATATAGCTTGGTCAAAGTCATGGGTGCATGAAAAAGTCTATATAGACATAACTTCCATGCCAATTTGAAATTGCTTTCCTATAACATAGAGAAATAAGTCAAACTAGAGCTCTTTCAAGTTTTTCAACAACTATTTGACTTCAATATTAATCCAAAATCACCTAGAAATGAATCACAAAATTAAAGAGAACCTTCAAATTAGCCTACAAACTTCCACATTGAATGGCAATGCCATCTACACTTGGAAATTGTTGTTAAAAAAGATTCTTGCAAGAGAAAGTGAGACTCAATTTTGTTAAAAGAAATTTTGGCTGTCTTGTTTCTATGATATTTTGCCACTTCAAGAATCCATAGCAACAGTTTCTGGCAACAATCATAAGTTGATGGGTGGGACTAGGGACTTGTGGGATACGGGAAGGTCCAAGTGAGCTCTTCTCCTGTTGTGCCAATGCCAAGAACTGCAAGAACCTTCCTCACTTCATTTGCAAGTTCGATGACATAATTCTTCATGGCCTGTAAGTACATTAACTCCTTAAAACTAATGTATCAAACATATTTAATGCAAAAATTTCAGTATAAATCACATATGCATATGGATTCCAAAGCTTACCAATATCAAACATGGCTTTCTCCTAGTAAAAAGAGGTCATCTCTGTTATTACCAGAGGACCAAAGGCCGTTGCAATTTGCCTGAAAAGATGAAAGGCCGTTGTCAACCCTATCACGCACGATTGGCGTTCTAGCCTGGTTTTCGTCAAATTTTGGGTTTAATTTACCAAGAATCTAGGACTTGTGGCTGATATGGTTGAAAACTATATTTTAAGGATAAAACTTTTGTGAAGAGACCTACCCCAAATTCCAACAAGAACAATTCAAAATCATGTCTAAATTTGAATTCTTTGACAACCTGTTTGTACAGTATTGAAATTTCAGTCCATTTTGCTCAATTTCTGGGACTAATCTACAAAGAAATAAAGGTTGTGCTTTATGCCATTTTAAAGCCTCTATGAATCTAGTTTTATTCACAACAAGAATCACTCAATTTGGAGTTTCCTACACGAAGTTACAATCATTTAATTACGGTTGCACTTCACACCTGCTTCAGAGGTGATTCGACCACAGCTTGCTCTTTTCCATTTTTATCAAGCTTGGCTCGACAATAAATCATAATTTTTCACTCCTATAGCTAGATTCAACCCACAACAAGTTTTTAAAATCATCAATCCTAGTCTCTACCTTCAACCTTGTTGAAATCTAATTACAACTTGATCCAACGACAATTTTGTTCAGGAAAAACCAAGTTTCTAGCCTGCCCAAGTACCTGTATTCAATTGGCTAGAACTTTCATTAGGTAACTCACATGGGCATGACACTTACAGGTTAAGAAGCTACCATTCAAGCACTACAATTTCCATGGCAGAATACCACTTCATGTCTCAATCATAGCATATTCAAAATCAGCTCGAAGATTGATAAATTATCAGCTTGGTTACACAGTCTTAAAATTTCAGTCAATTTCTTAGGTATTCTGATGTTAATCTACAAATAATCAAAGTATGAATTTTATACCGTTAGAAAGCCCTTTAAGTCTAGTTTCTAACGCAACAAGAATCACTCAATTCCATACCTTTTACACCAAGTTATGACCAATTTAGCAATACTGCATAGGGCTGTCTGTATATACGGGTTTAACTTGTGTTCAAGGTCTTTAACAATGTATATATTAATTTCTATTCAATTTCCTCTACCATATCAGTAAACACAAGGCTTTTAATTGTTATTTGTCTTCTTATTAGCTTAAGAATGCATCCAACTAACTAGTAAACAAAACTAAGAAAAGATATTGATCCTAGATTACCTTCAAGCTCCTTTGCAATCTTTTCTTTATTCCAGTTGTTCCTATTTAGTTTTCAACCACTAGCACCAAGTAATCTTGTGTTTGTGGTTGATAGAATAATTCTAGTTTAGCTATGCCACTAAGCCGTCTCAAGTTTTGTCCAAGAATTGCCTCCTCAAGCTTGAAGCTTTCGTCCAAATCTTCAGCTCTTGTTGAAGTTTCTCAATCTTCCTCTCGGTTCCTCCGCTTGGCCTTCACCAAATTGTCATTTTCATGGTTATTATTTGCATCAGTTTGAGCTGAACAAATTCAACCCAAACATGCCGACTGAAGCTTGAGAAAATTCCCCAAGATATATATTTTTTTTTCACGTCATGCCTACTTTCCATCTCCAGCTTGCTTCCACCTCCTGCTTGCTTTTGCATACTCAAGACCCAGCTGTCCTCATCTCTTTTCTCTTCCATTTTATTTTGTTTACTTTATTTAATATATGACAACATATTTTAGGAGCTGATATGGTGTGGGTTTGACCAAATTGCTTCCTTACAACTCAATCTCTTGCAACCTCATGCTTGATTTTGTTTCTTTCACTCCAACCAGCCGCAGCTCACTTCTTTTATCTTTTTCTTTTTGTTTTGTACTCTTTAATTAACTCAAACATGTTTTAAAATGATTAAACCTTAGAGCGTTAACAAAAGGAAAGTTAGAAAGAAAAGGACACCAATGATATAGGATCCTCAACTAGCCATATCTTCCAAAGGGGCAAGGACCAAGATAGTACTTATTAGATACTCCTGTCAGGGGTGGATGTAAAGTTGCAGGTGTAACACAAATTATTAACTTCAAATACGCACCAAAAATTATATATAATTGGGCGCATCTCTACTTGTGTCTGTGTGTATGAGTGAGTGGTTTGAGGGTGAGTGATTGAAGGCAAAAGGGAAAATTGCGATGGACCAAAAAGAAGGCAATTAAAAACTCACACAATCACTCCTAGTTATAGCTGGCTTCACTTACAATAGTTGAGAACAGCTCAACCTGAGATATAGAAGAGAGTAGAACAAAGTGTTTTGTCATCGTTATTTGATTAATTAAGTTTAAAAGGCAGATCCACATGGACACTTGCTTCATCCAATTTGATGAATAATGGAAGCTTCTAATTAACTTTAATCCTAAAGGATTAGAATCTAAGGACTTACCATGAACTTGTGATGCTTAAATATTAGCTCCACAAAAAGCAATAACTTTCCCATTCCTATGTTCCTTATAACAAACAAGTTCACCCTACTCCATGAATTTATATCAACTTTAATATTTAAAACAATTAAAAGTTTCAGTATCTCTAAAGGTAATTCGCAAAAATGCATAGATATCCTTGGCCATTCATCCTCGATACAAGTCAAGCTTGACAAATCAGGAAGGAGGTGGCATAAAAGTCTAGCATTCTAGTCTTACCAATCAAAATTTAACAAACTAGAACTCCATTATTTCAGAAACTGAACATGCAAGCTCCAACAGGTAAAAAAGATTGTACACTGAACCTTATTGTGTTACTACTCAAAGTAACAAACTGCTAACTTAACAGTCTTCAGAAGTTCTAAAAAACTCATTTTCTCTGCATTTTAAAAAGATTAAAAAACTTTTCTTGCTTGCGCAAAATATATGTTTCACGTTTCATTTAAAAACATAAGTCATTAATTAGAAACACAATGTAGCAAGTCTGCCAAAACACAGACACAATTATTACCAACTTCATAAACGTGGAAGTGAAAGCTTTGATAGTAAAAGAAGAAATAAGAATTTAAAAAAAACCCAAAAGAAAAGCCAAGAAAACCGAACTTAGTGAAAGAAAGATTCACAAGGTAGGAAAGAAATTGTCCACTAGTAAGCATAAGCACATTTGTACTCACAAGGCCTTCTCCTATCTCTAACAGGGATGCTTCAGCAATCTATAAGGAGCAATAACAGATGCCACAACCACACCCAAGCCCACTAAAAGTCTACCCAATATTAGGACATATGGACCTGAAGCTACAGCCATAGTAACGGATCCTAGTGCAAATACGACATCAGAAGAAAGGGTACCTTTCTTGACCAAAAGCATCATTCATCCCAAATTGATATTATCCATTTGACATCTGAAAGTTAAATTTCCTCTCAACCAAAAAAATTTTTTTTGCTGCCAACAATAACAATAAAACTAACCCATGTACTAGATATAAAAAATAACAACAAAACTAACCCATCTATAGGTGCAACTACAGAGGCAGAGGAGATGGCATTGACGGCCTTTGCTGCCGCTATGGAAGGTGGGGACACCAACAAACCCCAGGTTACAGATTTGACTTGTCGAAGAACCGAGCAGCGCCAGAAATGGAGGTTCTCTGGAGAGGAACACAACCAAAGAAATCAAGATTAGAACAGCATTTTAATGGCCAGAGAGCCCTAGCACAGTTGTAGACAGCCATAAGGGTTTCAGTGATTGGGAAATTGGAAACTTATGCCTGGAGGGAATAACATCGAACCCTAGTTATAGAAATCATCAGCCAAAAGACTGTGAAGAAGAGAAGAAGACAGAAACAGGAATGAGTGGCTGAGGAAGAGAACAAAGCAGGAGGTGAAAATTAGGGCAGACGATAGTAGTGGAATTAGGGCGGGATGTTCTTCGATTAGGAAGATTTAGTATTGGAGTCGACAGTGGAATTGAGGTTGGAGTTGGCAGTGGAATCGTCCCGAGTTGCCAGTGAAGTTGTGGTGGTCAGCGGTGGAAGGAACAAAGGTTGGAGTCGCCAATTGCTTTTGAAGAGAGAATAAAGAGGGAGGATGGGAGAAAGACTTCGGTAATTAATTTTGACTTGCAAAAGGGAAAGAGGCCGAAGAGGAAATTTGGCGTGAGGAGGAGGGAATTTTGATTTTTGGTAAAAAAAATGGTGGGTAGGGAAATTTTTGGTGAAAAATTTTTTCAAGAATCTTGCTTATGTTAAGGTGAAAATTATTTCAAGCATGGCTTTTAATGAGTTTATATTGGAGATCTCATAAAAATATTAAAATAGTTTTTTAGGTCAAATATGTAAGCAGCCACAACTATTTTATTTTTTTTGAACCAAAACATTTAAGTAATATATTAAATAAATCATACACATTTAGAGTTTACAGCTATTTCAAGAATAGTCCTTCTTATGTTTGACTCTCCCCTTACAAATTGCTTTTAGTGAGTAAAACTTACTTTACTATTTTTTTATTAATACTACAATTTGTATTTTTGGACCTCAAAAAAATTATAATCCAATCAGACTTTTTTTTTCAAAGATTAGTATTTTGTTATACGATATGAGTTTCAACTTGTTGTACAGCATTTTTAGCTTTAATTAACATTGATATATATTTTATGTGAGAATTTAGTGTCACAAATTTGTGATCATATTTTTATAGTGGCAAGAAAAGAGTCGAATTTCATTTATTTGCTAAATTCATAATGACTGGTGAGAGGCATTCAATGATTACAACGAGGATTAACTAAAATATTTTACAAAATTAAAACAGAGATTAAAATGAATAAAAAAGTCAACCATAAAATAGAAATGAATAAATAAATTTAATGGTTAATAAACAAATCTGATGAGCTATATGATGCACGAGTATAACAAGACCAACCAACAGACTATCTTACAAATATATATCGAAAACCCAGTTATTAGCACATTTGGATCAGACTAAATTTCTATTTCCGAACTCTGAAATTTTTAGAATGAGAGTTAAAAGTTTTGTGAATATTTATTTGTTTGGATAAAAATTACTTTTATTTTTAATTAACAACCATTCAAGTTAGAAGTCAAGTTATTTTAGATAATAATAAGAAATAAATGTCATTAATTCTTAAAATTTATTGAATTTATTAGTAAGTAAAAGTTTTATAAAATCTAAATTCACTTGGTACCTATAAAATTCCACAAAAAATTTTCAAAAAAAAAAAGCCTATACTGCCAAGTAGGACATATAATTAACCACACATTTTTTTGCAGTGAAGGTTTGAATCACATTTCAATACTTACTACATGATTACGTGGCGTACATAAGAACATTTATGTATATGTATATACATATATACACATATTTGGTGGTTGTCAATTTTTAGTGACAACTTTGGTAGTTGTCAGAAAAGACTAAGAGTCAGTGACGATATTACGTTGTTACTACACTTGAACATATCCGAGCTTCAATGACAACATTTTAATGTTGTCAAAAAGGTTTCGGTTTCAATGACGACAAGGGTCATCACTAATAGCTTGAACATATAAGAAAATGGTCAAGTTTCTGTGACAACATTTTAATGTTGTCAGAAAAGGTTCCGTTTCAGTGACGACATGAGTTGTCACTAATAACTTGGATACATAAGAAAAGGGTCAAGTTTCATTGACAACTTGGTTTTTGTCAAAAAAGACTAGGATTCAGTGAAGATGTTACGTTGTCACTAATCACTTGAACATATCTGAGCTTCAGTGACAACATTTTAATGTTGTCAGAAAAGGTTTCGGTTTCAGTGACGACAAGGGTCATCACTAATAGCTTGAATATATAAGAAAAGGGTCAAGTTTCAGTGACAACTTTGGTTGTTGTCAAAAAAGGCTAGAAGTTAGTGACAATATTAGTTGTCACTATTAACTTGAAAATATCCGAGCTTCAGTGACAACATTTTAATGTTGTCAGAAAAGGTTTTGTTTTAGTGACGACAAGAGTCATCACTAATAACTTGGATATATAAGAAAAGGGGCAAGTTTTAATGACAACTTTGGTTCTTGTCAAAAAAAGTTAAGAGTCAGTAACGATATTACGTTGTCACTAATCACTTGAACATATCCGAGCTTCAGTGACAACATTTTAATGTTGTCAAAAAATGTTCTAGTTTCAGTGACGACAAGGGTCGTCACTAATAGCTTGGCAATTTAATAAAAGGGTCAAGTTTCAGTGACAACTTTGGTTATTGTCAAAAAAGGCCAAGAGTCAGTGACAATATTATGTTGTCACTAATAGCTTGAACATATCCAAGCTTTAGTGACAACATTCTAATGTTGTCAGAAAAGGTTTCGATTTCAATGATGACAAGGGTCGTCACTAATAACTTTGACATATAAGAAAAGGGTCAAGCTTCAATGACAACTTTGGTTGTTGTCAGAAAAAGCTAGGAGTCAGTGACGATATTAAGTTGTCAAAAAAGTGTCCATCTTCAGCAACAGCTAATAATCATTGTCAGAAAATGTTACATATTCAGTGACGACAATTGTTGTCACTAATGCACTATGTACATTTCAGTGACAACTTTTGAATGTTGTCACAAAAGAGTCGAACATTCAATGACAACTTGCAATGGTTGTCAAAAATGGTACAAATAGTGACGACATTTATTGTCACTAATGCTTTGGCCGCATTTCATTGACAATTGGAGAAAATTGTCACTAGTAAGTGTATATTTAGTGACAATATTTAGCTCTTGTCGATATTGCAAATTGGCGCCAAGAGGCAGCAAACAATCAATGACGACTTTTTGATGTCGTCACTGAACATACACCACAATTGTGACAAGAATATTGTTGTCATTGAAAGCGGTCTTCAGTGACAAGTTCATGTTGTCACTGAAAAAAGTCGTCACTAATGATCTTTTTTCTTGTAGTGGCTTTTCAGTGACGACTCAAGTTGTCACTAATATATAGGACGTCTAGGCATTAGTGATAACACCAAATTGTTGTCACAACATCTTGTATACATTTATAATCAGTGACAACATATAATTCTTGTCAATAAAGGTTTTGGCTTTAGTGACGACGAAGGTTGTCACAAACAACTTTGGATATATTAAGAAAAAAATCCAACTTCAGTGACAACAAATGTTGTTGTCAAAAAATGTGGGCTTTTCAGTGACGACTCAAATTGTCACTAATATATAGGACGTCTAGGCATTAGTGATAACACCAAATTGTTGTCACAAATATTTTATATACATTTATAATTAGTGACAACATAAAATTCTTGTCAATAAAGGTTTTGGCTTTAGTGACGACCAAGGTTGTCACAAAACAACTTTGGGTATTAAAAAAAAATCCAACTTTAGTGACAACAAATATTGTTGTCAGAAAATGTAGGCTTTTTCAGTGGCGACTCAAGTTGTCACTAATATATAAGACATCTAGGCTTTAGTGATAATACCAAATTGTTGTCACAAATATTTTGTATACATTTATAATCAGTGACAACATAAAATTCTTGTCAATAAAGGTTTTGGCTTTAGTGACGACCAAGGTTGTCACAAACAACTTTAGATATTTTAAGAAAAAATTCAACTTTAGTGACAACAAATGTTGTTGTCAGAAAATGTGGGATTTTCAGTGACGACTCAAGTTGTCACTAATACATAGGACATCTAAGCTTTAGTGATAACACCAAATTGTTGTCACAAACGTTAGTGACTATAACAAATTATTATGAAAAAATATTCTCCTTTCAGTGACAACATTTCTTGTCACTAATGGATAAGGAAATAGCTATATGTTTAGATTCAGTGACAAGAACGTGTTGTCATTGATACTACTGATTTCTTAACATTAATGACAACTTGTTGTAGTTGTCATAAATGGTTTCATTTTCAGTGACGACTTTCGTCGTCACCAATGACAAAGATGTATAAAGAAAAAAGTCAAGTTCCAGTAACAACTTGTAGTTGTCATAAAATGTTAATGATTCTGTGACGACAACATGTTGTCACTAATGTTTTCGACTTATAAGCTTCAGTGACAACATGATGTTCTTGTCAATAAATGGGACAAATAATGACGACTCTTATTGTCACTAATTCATTGGATATATATCATTGACAACTTAGAAAATGTTGTCAGTAATAAGCATATATTTAGTGACGACATCTAATTCTTGTCGATAATGCATTTGGCGCTAGAAGGCGCCAAACAATCAGTGACGACATTTTTCTGTTGTCACTGAAGGTACATCACAATTGTGGCAAGAATATTGTTGTCACTGAAAGGTGTCTTTACTGACAACTTTGTGTTGTCACTGAAAAATGTCGTCACTAATAATCATTTTTCTTGTAGTGAGCAGGGGAAGTTTGCGGATGATCCTATCTTTGAAACCAATTGGATGCCAATCTATCTTGCTCGGGAGCATGCTACTGCTTGAAAATCAACTCCCTCTGTTCGTACTCCAGGAACTTTATGAATTGACACGGTAGTCAGGTGATGAACAGTTTTCTCTCGAATGAACTTGCGCTCCACTTCTTTGAACCACTTAGACCTGGGAAAGATGCAGCTAGAAATTGTTGAAGTTGATAGACAGGCGAACAAACCACATTTCCTAGCTTTATTTCATTCTAGTTTCTCACCGAGCACTGATTTTCACCCACCTGCTACGAAAATCAATAGGGTAAACAAATACAACAAATATGCCGGAAAATGCTGGTTTTACAATGCCAAATTACTGAAGAATTGCGGTGTGCAATTCATAAGGAATTCCGGTAATATCTTTGATATAGAGTTCAAGAATAAAGAGCATGCTTTTGAAATTCCTACATTATTCATTGATAAGAGCACGAGTTTAGTGTTGAGAAACTTAGTGGCATATGAGCAAAGTGATAGACGTGTTGCTCCATATTTCATGTCACTAGTAGTATTCTTCAGCAATCTCTTGCATGGCCCAATTGATGCTGGGGTTCTCATGCGGGCTGGTATTTTTCGACGTACTAACAACAATAGTACACAATTAGTGGATTTGTTCTGTAGTTTGGCCAAAAACCTCACTGGCTTCCACATGGATAATTGCTACCTTCAGGAGCTCATTGACGAGGTTAATATTTACACAAGTAGCAGACATGCCCGCCCCCATCGGAGCATTCACAAAAAACGTCAATGTTAAACTAAGATCCCTTGATATTATTGTGATTTTATTGACCTTCGTACTGTCATTTCTTACAATTCATGGGGGACAAACGAGTACAACAGGCATCCCTGCCCCGTGACCTACTCCAACTCCAACTCCAACTCCAACTCCAAATGCTGGATCCGCTTAATAGCTAAATTGCAGAGCTGCAATCATTGTGCCAATAACAATCCGCTTACTCCTTGTACCCTTTTCGTTCTCCTTTTGTTTTCTTTTATTTTCGTAGTCCCATCGCTTCTCTTCTTTTTTTTTTTTTGTTTTGATGGGCTGCCATTTGTGAGGTATTGGTTGAAGTTTATTGGAATAAACTTGTGCTTAGAATTTGCCATGTTCTTATAATTTTGTATATCTAAACCAACTAATGTGAAGAAATTGCACGTACTATTGTCAAAATATGACAGTCAATATTTTCCATTACCAAATGCATCACAGCTTTAGAATTTTACGGAGGAACCAAATCAATCAACACAAAACTACTAATATTTTTATATTGATGGACAAAGCAAATTGATTCATGTAAATCAGCTAAAACAAAAAGATCGGCATTTTTACAAATCAAGAGATTGCTAGAGAAATATAATTATGAAGTCCAGCGTATGCTGTTTTTCTGTATTCTTAAAAGCAAATAATAGTTCTTTTTTCTTGGTTCGAGGGTTTTTTTTTTTTTTTTTTTTGAATGCTGGTTTGAATAAAAGTTTCTGAGGAAAGATTTTTGGCCTTGTGAAACAGGGGAAGCTTGCGGATGATCCCATCTTTGAAATTAATTGGATGCCTATCTATCTTGCTCGGGACATGCTACTGCTAGCTCTATTTCTTTCTAGTTTCTCACCCAGTGCTAAATTTCTACCAACTGCTATGGAAACCAAGAGGGTAAACAAGAAGTATCCCGGAAAATGCTGGTTCTACAATGCCACATTACTAAAGAATTATGGTGTGCAATTCAGAACATCACTGACATAAAGTTCAAGAGAAAAAAAAGCATGCTTTACAAATCCCTACATTATTCATCGATGAGAGCACGAGTTTGGTGTTGAGAAACTTAGTGGCATATGAACAGAGTGCTAGACACGTGGCTCCATATTTCACGTCACTAGTAGGGTTCTTCAGCAATCTGTTGCATAGTCCAATTGATGCAGGGTTCTAATGCAAGCCGGTATTATTAGACAGACTAACAACAATAGTAGGCAAGTGGCGGAGCCACTTAAGACTGTTTTCAATAGCTTTTTTTTACTAGATTTTAGTTTCTCAATTTTTGAAAAATTTATTTTATAATGTTCTTAACTATTTTTTTTACTATGTTTGTGAATTTTTTAAACTAAAATTAAGAACAACTAATTTTTAACTTTTTTAAAATTAATTTTTATAAAAATCAGAAACTATTAACAATAAACCTCTAATCTCTAAATTAGGGGTGCAGTCATTGTCCCAATAACAATCTGCTTACTCCTTGGGCCCTTTTCGTTCCTCTTATGTTTTCCTTTCTTTCCGTAGGCCCGCCCTTCTCTTTCTCTGGCGGACGGGCTGCCTTGTCAAAGGGATGAGTTGATGTGCATCGAAATAAACTTGCGCTTAAAATAATAATTTTTGTCTTTCTAAACTAATTAATGTGAATAAATTGCACGTACAACAGTCAAAAAACAAAAGTAAATATTTTCGATTACCAAATTTAGCTTTAAAATTTCATCGAGGAACCAAATCAATCAACACAAAACTATTAATATTTTTTTCGTTGAGGGACAAAGCAAACTGATCTGTGTAAATCAGCTAAAAGATCGAATTTCCACATATCAAGAGATTGCCGGAGAAATATAATCATAAAATACAGTGTATGCTGTTTTTCTATATTCTTAAAAAGCAAATAATTTGTTTTTCCTTAATTTAAGGTAGATTTTAAAGCATGGTTGGGAAAAAGAAGATAGAGAAAAAGAGGCTTTCACGATTACTTGACTAATATTCTTATTAGTTAAATTAGATATTGGGACAATTTCATAGAATCACGCGTTTTAAGTCTTGGCTATTCTGGATGGCTACTAAAAACTCCACAAGGAAGTGAGATGAGAGGACATTTGGAAGCTCGAGAAAAGACAATAATGTTCTTTAGCTGTTAAAATCACAAGTTTTATACCTGAGTTAACCTTTTGCAGATATTGACGTGATAAGCAGCATAATACTCATGCACCGCCCAAAAAAAAAGGAAAAAAAAAAGAAAAAAAGAGAGAGACCAACAGCTTTTCGTGTGTTAATGATTTTATCAATATAGAAACTGCAGCTTGAATAAGCTTATTTAATCAGGCCATTGTGGAATTTGTTTTTACCTTTTTTGTTTTGTTTCTATACACGTTATTTTTCTTCTTTGTTTAGCGGATTATGAAGTCAAGAGAGTAATAAAATATGGCAGATTATTACATGCTTTCCTTTTACATTTAGAAGATCAATATATATGTTTTTTAAATCACATCTTATCATTATTCTGCAAGAAGAGAAAATGCCATATGCTAGAAAGTGAGAATTAAATCGTTGAAACTATTATCTCAAGAAGATGACCCTTTTTTTTTTTAATTTTAGAGGGTTAACAATTGGTAGAACATAAGTTAGACATGTAATGATTCACTCATCAATGCAAATGTCTAGATTTGACAGCAACATTTTGCTGAAATCGAATTATATTAACAGAATTGTTTTTTTTTTCTTATGAGATATTTTATTTTGTATTTTATATATATATATATATATATTGCAAAAAGTGAACGACCTAGCTGTTGATTTTAGTTGGAAGAATTAGGGTTAATTACAATTTGCACCCCTGATCTAATATTAGTTTGCAATTTACATCCTTAACTACCAATTGTATCACATTATTCAAATTGTTAACATCAATGAATCTAAATACCATTTTGTGCATGAAAATACTTTAGTACTCATTCATCATTAAGTGTATTTTGATAAACAGATATAGCATTTTCTCAATAAATAATTTGAAAAATTGATTAGTTCTAAACTAATTTAAATAATTCATCACAAATTAACTTATATAAATGTACATAACTGAGAGATACAATTAAAGTACATAATGAAAGGGATGACGGAGAATAGTGAGAGGGGAAAAAGAAAATATAAATAACAAACGATGGTAAGCTATTTGATTAAGGAAAAATAGCAATTGCAAATTTTTGGCATATGTGCGCGCGGGCGTGTCTATATATATATATATATATATATATATATATATATAAGAAAAATTGGAAAAGAAAATGGGAAAAACTAAAATTAAACATAAATTTAGCATATGCTCAAAACAATTTATATCATGCTATCAATTACTATTGTCATTTAAATTTTGGGAGTTCATATTTTTATTTGCAGCTTATATCAGATTTACTTTGCTGCGTGCAGTTTTGAAGTTAACGACGTAAAATTTAGTTCTCCTATTCTTCAGAAAGGTGTATGAACTAATTCATTATTTATTTTTTTAAATAACTTAGTATCAGCAGATGATTAACAAGAAACATATGCTCGCGTAAGCGAGTAAATATTTTTGAATATTCTATAGTCTGGATATGCTATTATTGAGAAAGTTATAACTAATGATATTAGAATGACTAGAAAATAAGGGAGCAAATACTCGCTTCATTGAAAAATTTTCCATTACATTATCATACCATGACGAACTCTAAATTTTCTAACTATTCCAGTTAAGATATTATAATTTCAGGGGATATTTAGGAGCCTTTGGTTCACATTCGAATCGGTATCGGAATGAGATTCATTAACCCACTATTTGTATAACTTTATGTCATTCCTCTCTACATATTTGATTTGGGACTAGAATTAGTTTCATTACATTAATGAATTAATCAATTTGAAATCCAAGTCACAAGTGATGCATGACAGAACAAATTTTAATATTTTCATATCAATATAATGATTTTTATAATAATTATTTAAACAACAATAATAAATGTCATTGACATTGAGGTTGATACCCACTGCTCCCCTCATAACTATAAACAAGTTAGGGGAGCATCCTTAAGGTGTTCCTTGTACTAAAATCTTGGCACTTAAGAGGAGGGAGAAAAAAAATGAATAGATTTAGGTTTGAGAGCTATACTATTAATTATGTGTGAAAAAAAAAAAGAAAACACACTTCAAGTATTAATTTGAGAGTTTCACCTCGTATAAGTTAAAACATACATTTTAACAAGAAGATATAATGATATTGGGAAAAAAAATACAAACAAAACATCCGCTAGATAATGATATTGGAAAAAAAAAATACAAACAAAACATCCGCTAAATCGCGTTGTCCTCTAGTCTCCCATTCTCCATGTGGTCGTCACCTTGTGTATGCAAATTCTCGTGGGACGTGGGCTTTTTATTTCCCCCATTCTCCATGTGGTCGTCACCATGTTCGTGCAAATTCTGGTAGGACGTGGTCTTTTACCAATGCGCACTCTTCACTGAGAGTAGAAAACGGTCAAGAACTGCACATTTATCGAGACTAGATCACTCGTGACACGTATCTATTGAAAAATATAATAAACAAAACATCCGCTAATCGCTTTGCTCTTTTAAGCTCCCATGCTCCATGTGGTCGTCACCGTGTGCGTGCAAATTCTAGTGGAACGTGGGCTTTACTTCCCAATGCGAACGCTTCACAGAGAGAGTAGAACATGGTCAAGATCTGCACATCTACCGAGATTGCCCAAGATCATGACAAAGATGTTCTGTGCATGCCTTTTTCTTTTAGGGAACTGAGCGCATGGCTTTGACTTCTTGTCGTAACACGCATCTATCATGCTATTGTTGTTAGGGTGTGAAAAAAAAAAAAAAAAAAGAGGTTTAAATGAACAATGGGTTAATCAAAATCGAAATATGAAAAGGTTTAATTTTAAAATGTCCCTATATGTTGGACAGTAACAATTATCTCGGTGTATTGAAAATACATTAGTCCTTATTTAAGTAACAAATTATCCCTTCATGTATGTTTCACTTTTAAATTGATGACTGTGGCTCTGAAGTTTAGCTACTAAAATTTAGTGGACAAATTTGCTCTTATAAGTTTTTAACTATTGCTATTCTTATTGATTTGTTATATAGAAACAAATAAGGTCATTACTCCAAACTAATGTCAATGTTTCATTCTTATATAAAAAACCAAAATCATAACTCTAAACTTGCAAAAATTTTCATTACAAATTCCACATTCTTTGATATCATTGTCTAGTATGATAACTAACAGCAAAATATCCTAAATAGATCGCAGCCTATTTGTCATGTACTCTGATTTCCATTTATCATTTCATCCCATGCAATTCATGAAAGTTTCAGGCAGAGACATCACTCTACTATTTGTCGATCCATTTTTTTTTTTTTTTAGTTCTTGTGTTTGAGACTTCTCCCATTTTTATCATTTTGTTCTACCAGCTCATTGGTAAATTTGGTATAAAAATTTTAGATGTTGGCACAAAAAAGAGAAAATTGTCAAAGCATTGTGCATAAAAGGGCACAAATATTTTTTACTAATCCAAAGGAGTAATTTGTTTATTTCTTAAATATAGAGGTAATTTACTACTAATACAACATTACTGAGGGATTCTGTGATTAAGCCATTTGAGAATGATTCGAATATAAAATACCCCAACCTACGTGAAAAGATCAAGTTAGAGTCCGTTTAGCATATTATGGTCAGAATTAGCATTGCAAGTACTCACCTCTCTCAACCCTTGTGTAGATTTGCCCGATAACGTAATTCTGAACCACAAATTTATTTATTATCCGATTCTAGTTCTTCATTTATCAGCTCCATGATTAATTTTTCTTATGTGCTTTTTTGCACCAGTACGAGTCCCAGGCTCCAATGCACAGCAGAAGCGCGACAAAGTAATGGTCTACAATAATAAGAACTTGAATCGGAGGTTCTATTTCCACGTACCTGCCATATTGATTACTTTAAGTATGGTGAATACTTAGTATAACCTATTATTCTAAATTTTCAAAAGCATCTATTTTTTATTGATACTTTGTCTTTCCTATTCATGTTGTTTTTATAAGTTCGTTGGTGATATTGCTGGAGAAATTTTTGTAAAGTCAGATCGTTAAGACTTCGAACTCCAAAGAGCTCTCACCAAGTATCAATCACAATTTTCTAAACTAGAAGGCACCAGATACCAGGTACTACAATTTTCTATGCAAACAAACGAGTTTCTTTTTTATGACCATTTTTTTAAAGTGTCATTATGTATTTTTTTACTAAAGGTGTATGTATGATAAAAATTGGTCAACAACTTGTCATGAAAATATTTGAAGTCCTCTTGTTTATGTCCAGTATACGTCCTGGTCTTCTAATTAAGCTTTTACACCTATAAGTGTAAGTAATCATAATATATTAAGATTAAGCTAATTCTAAGATATTAAGAAAAAGCCCATATAGTTAGATTGTTTATTAATAAAAAATGAAAAGAGAATAGTTAAATGATTATAAATTTTTAATTTACTTGTATTCATAAGTGAGATAATGTGTCAATCGTTAGATGCATGAAGAAGTGGCGCACCCCGATGATATAATTCAAAGTTCTCTTGCTTTGTAAAGTCTAGTTATGCTTTGCTATTATTATTATTATTATTTTGGTATTATGGTACGAACTAGTCGTAGTGAAAGCTTTGCAGAGTTCAGAGAGTAACCTATGAATGCTTGGGCTGCTTGATTGGTATAAAAGTATGGATGAAAGGCATGAATACTTTCATTTTTGGGTGAGAAAATGGGGCAATGAGGTAGTTCATTTTTTGGCTAAATTCGATGAAGAGTTAAAATGGTTGCTTTTAAAAGTATTTTTTAAAAGAAATATATATATGTTTGAATTACATCTTTTGAACTATTATTGAAAAAATAATATTGAAATATTTTTTTGGATATGACATATCCGAGATAAAAGGATTATTTAGAAATGTGTTCGGAGAATATTTTATTTTCAGAAAAACGAGTTTCACCAAACACACAGCAGTAATAGGTCGATTTGCCCAATAACCAATACTACTAGCCAGTTCACTAAGTTAAGACAAAGAATGTACATAATAAAAAGGATATACATCGTCTATAATGAAGAAACTTTGATCAAAGAACTAGGGAAAAGACATTATCTCAATATATATTTCATTGCCTAGGAAGGATCCCACTGTTCTTGTTTTTCCAGTGATTGAGGTGCAACTAGGTTTCCAGTTTGACTCCTATTTTTGCTCATATTTTCCGTTCCATTTATGGTGCATTGATGCTTCTCCTACCAACAGGCCATTGTTGGATTTTCATACAGAATGTTATATCATTTTTCCAACGGATGTAAATTTTCATCCCTAAACTACAGATAAATTCTATCTTGACAATTACTTTTTTAATCAATTGTTTAGTGAATATTAAATTTGGAAATATATTACATGACAAGATGTCAATCATTTATTTGTAGAATTCATTTGGATAATAATTGCTCTGGCTCTCTTTGACTAGCATGGTTGTTGATCTTTCAAGGTTGGGATATCAAATTGACCGTAGTTGCCCTTTTAGCCACCATGAAGTAAGATGTTATCTTTGGTTCTTTTTTCCTTTCTACTTGCAGCTGAACAAGCACCATTCAACAGAGACGTTGATCAAACTTAAGCTTCCACCCCAAAGGGAAAAAAAGATAAAAAAATTAAAAAGAACATGGATAGAATGGCAGATGTTACAATAGAAGCGTTAAAGTCTACTGCTGAAAAGGTTTATGCTGCGGCACAAAACTCAGGTTCTGAAACTCAAGCTGCATTTGAAGTTATTGATCAGGATATAGTGACTGGAAAATGGGTAGAAGAATTGCCAAGGTTGATACTGGTGAAACACATGTTACTAGTAGCTCTGATGAGCATCTAAACGATGAACCTCTTCCAGCGAGCAAATGGTCGCTTTGCAGAGTTCCTACAGCTAGACATGAAGCTGATGAAAGGGCGCCCTACGTTCCCTTGATGGTCTCCATTGGTCCAATCCATTATAGAAACTCTGGTACGAAGTTAATGGAGGCTCAGAAGTCAAGATTTTCTTGGTCGTTTGTTAAAAAGACATAGCCACCCTGGCAGTATGCATAAAGACATTCAGGATGCTATGCGAGGATTGGAAGGTAGAACAAGAGAATGCTATTCAGAACAATTCCCAAACATTGACAGTGAGGATTTCACGACGATGATGCTACTTGATGGATGCTTTCAGATCGAGCTTTTCCGTCTGAATGGGAGAAGACTGCAGGTATTGTTAATAACAGCTTGAAATCCTACAAATGAAAGACTAAAACATGAGCATGTTAGACCTACAAATGTCACCATGTGAGAGACTCAAATAAATCTTTTACTTTGCATTTCAAGCTTAAGTTCGCAGTATAAAGTTATCGAACGTCTCAATAACCAGCTGCTCACAGCTTCAATACAATTAGAAGGAATCCGTGTATGTGTTGTAGGAGAGTTGTGTATTTTACAGGCACATATCTTTGTCTTTGATACTACTTTTAGAACGTAAATTGTTTTATATAAAAATTTACAATATATGCAAAACAAAAATTAGTGATAAAATTTGTAGTATAGTGTATTATTAATCCCAAAAAAAAAAAAAATGAAATATGCAAAGCACACAACCGTCCACTTTGTGCCATTTGTCTTTAGAGAAGAAACACTTGGCACGGTAGTAGAACTTAAAAGGCAATACTATTAAAACAAGTGCTTCCTCGATTTGGGGTGCGTGTGTGTGTGTGTGTGTGAGAGAGAGAGAGAGAGAGAGAGAGATCTTAATCTGATGAGTATTCTTGCCGTTATCATTGTCAAATCGTATTCCAAGTCCAAGCTGACTTTATAAAATTGAAATTGCTTTCACTTTTTCACGATTTAAATAAAAATTTTCTGAGGAGAATTTGTGGCCTTGTGAGCAGGGGAATATTGCGGATGATCCTATCTTTGAAACCAATTGGATGCCTATCTATCTTGCTCGGGACATGCTACTGCTTGAAAATCAACTCCCTCTATTTGTACTCCAAGAACTCTATGAATTGACACGGTCATCAGGTGATGAACAAGCTTCTCTCAATGAACTTGCGCTCCACTTCTTTGAACCACTTAGACCTGGGAAAGATGCATGTAGAAATTGGAGAAGTTGATAGACATGCGAACAAACCACATTTCCTAGCTCTATTTCATTCTAGTTTCTCACCGAGTACTGAATTTTCACCCACCTGCTAGGAAAAATCAAGAGGGTAAACAAATACAACAAGTATTCCGGAAAATGCTGGTTTTACAATGCCAAATTACTGAAGAACTTGCGGTGTGAAATTCAGAAGGAAGTCCGGTAATATCTTTGACATAGAGTTCAAGAATAAAGAGCATGCTTTTGAAAATCCCTACATTATTCATTGATGAGAGCACGAGTTTAGTGTTGAGAAACTTAGTGGCATATGAGCAGAGTGATAGGCGAGTTGCACCATATTTCATGTCATTAGTAGTATTCTTCAGCAATCTTTTGCATAGTCCAATTGATGCTGAGGTTCTCATGCGAGCCGGTATTGTTAGACAGATTAACAACAATAGTACACAAGTGGTGGATTTGTTCTGTAGTTTGGCGGGAGACCTTTTGGCTTCGACATGGACAATTGCTACCTTCACCAGCTCACTGACGAGGTTAATATTTACACAAGTAGCAGATTTGCCCGTGCCAGAGTATTCATCCGCAATGTCAATCTTAAAGTTAGAACCCTAGAGATTATTATGATTCTATTGACCTTCGTGGTGTCATTTCTTACGTTGCTCCGCCAAGGATAACACATCCATCCCCCCAAGTCCTGTTCTGCTTCCAACTCCAACTCTAAGGGGGCGCTTGGTTCGCAGATCGGAATCGGAATCGGAATTGGAATCATTCACTTTGGAATTGGAATGAAGTTTTTCATTCCAATATCCTTGCCTGGTTGGATGTCGGAATCGGAATCGGAATCATTCACTTTTGAAGATTTTATGATCCTAAATCATCTAATTTTATTAATTAACAAATAAATGATGATGTTTATTAATAATTATCACAACAAAACAAATAAGAAATAAAAAAGAAGTCAAAGTTGCAAAATTTTTAGAAATGATTCCGATTCCCCCCAATTTAGTCGGGAATGGAGGATTCCCAAATTTTCAGAAATGATTCCGATTCCCCGATTCCCATTCCCTCCAACCAAGCAGGCTATAAGGGATTCATTCCGATTCCTGATTCCGATTCCCATATACCAAGCAGCCCCTAAGTGTCCAAGTCGTAATTCTAGATCCACTTGATGTCTAAGTTGCAGGGCTGCAATCAGCGTCCCAAAAACAATCTGCTTACTTCTTCTGCCCTTTTCGTTCTCCTTTTTTTTTTTCCTTGTATTTTCGTAGGCCAACCCTCTCTCTCTCTCTCTCTCTCTCTCTCTCTCTCTCTCTCTCTCTCTCTCTCTCTCTCTCCATTTTTGGTTTTGATGGGCTGCCGTGTTAGAGGGATTAGTTCAAGCTTATCGAAATAAAATTGTGCTTAAAAATAGCCATGTATTTACAATTTCTGTATTTCTAAACAAAGTAATGTGAATAAATTGCACGTGCTGTTATCAAAAATACCCTTATGTTTATCATTAAATATTTACATTAAATACAAATATGAAATTGCACGATAAGTCAAATTAATTCTATTTGATGTGTGAATGCACGGTTTGCTATGCACTTTCACTTATAACAAATTAATTAAATAGAGCCATTTTAGAGAACTTAAAAATTAACTACATCCTTCATTTGAAAAGTGGACTATAATTTGGGACGGATGAAAAAGAAAAATAAGCTTATCAAAATGGTACGGAGGGAGTAGTTGTTACTCAAAGTTCTCTTTGCGTGTCAGACAAAGTACCTTTGGGGTTTAAAAATTCAGAAAGGTTATTTAAGCTCGTACATGCGAAGTTTCCGCTCCTTGCTTTCCCTCAAAATTTATTTTATGTTTAGGCTATCCAAAAAAAAAAAGAACTCCATTGGATATTGAAACTGTGTGCCTTGATAGTTGATGCTCTTATGCCTACACTACGCGGATTTATCCAGAAAAAAGCAAAGAAACTACAATACATTGAGTTAACCAAGTTCAGCAACAACGATCAAACTTGCCCGTGTTTCTATATAAATAGAAAGGCAAAGGCATCACTTCATTTTCATCGTCTCCTTTACCAAATACACGATAGTTTGGTTCTAGTTTTCCCTCTTAAATTATTTGGTTGCATAGTGTGGTTAGTATTAGTATTGCAAATACTCAGATTCTCTCAATCCTTAGGTAGATTTGCCTGAAAACGCAATTCTATGCCATAATTTCATTTTAGTTTTAGCAGCTCCATAATTAACTTTTCTTCTGTGCTTTCTTGCACCAGTAAGAGTCCCAAGCTCCAGCTAACTTAAGAGCAGAAGCGCGACAGAGTAACAGTCTACCTTCAGAGGTTCTATTTCCACGTACCTGCCATACTAATTAGTTTAAGTACAGTGAATTATATAGTCTAATCTGTTATTCTACATTTGCAAATTGTTAACATCTATTTTTTTCTTGATACTATGTCTTTCCTATTCATGTTGTTTTTATAAGTTCGTTGGTGATATTGCTGGAGAAATATTCGTAAGGTCAGACGGTTAAGACTTCGAACTCCAGAAGCTCTCATCAAGTATGAATTAACTCCAAAGAGCTCTCATCAAGTATCAATTATCACAATTTTCTCCACAAGCGGGCACCAAATACCAAGGTACTACAATATTTGTTGAGGATGCTTTTCTCAACTTTTTAATTATGCAAAAAAAAAAAAAAAATACCCCATATTTTATTTCAATAACAGCCACTCCATTTTCGATTAGATTGTAAAAAATAGGGCCATTAATTGTGTTCTTTCACACAACCCGAAAAAATCAAGGGAAATGCTATGAACAGATATGTGAATGCTAATATTAATTCCTAAGTAAAGGGGCATAGGATTTCAAATTTTTTACTATTATCCAAATATTTATCCATAATATCAGCTGGGAGATTGATTTACGTTGATTATTGATAGCGCATTAATTATGCATATTATTTGTTGAGATCTTGTCTTAATTATAGCCAAATATTATGCTAAATGATAGATTTTATTATTATTTGGTTTTTATGTTGCAAATAGGATTCAAATGAGGAAAGTGATCTTTTAAGGAAATTTTCCAGAAGATTTGCTGCGGTAAAGCGCGCCCACGCCCTATCCAGATTGGAAGTGCAGATTTTGTGAGATTTGGAGTATCGTTGATTGGAGTTTGATTGGCAATTGGAAACTAAAATTAGTTTCCTAATTTTAGAAGATTCTTTCAGCAGTAAATTCCTCTCTATGCTTATTTGGTAATTAAATGGAATTGGATTTAAAGAAGGAAAGGAAAATCTTTCCTTTCCACCAAATGTGGCATGAGATTGAGAAGGAAACAAAGAAGGAAAGACGTAACTTCCTTAGGACTGCAAGGGAATAAATGAAGGGAGGCAATATTCAACAAAAAAATCTCTAGTTTTAGTGAAGAACTGATTCTCAAGTATTCGCTAGTCTTTTAGTTTAGTTTTAGGGTTTTAGTTTTTTTCTTCTCTCTTTCTTTCAAGACTTGTAAGCACAATTGTCATGGATACTTTTGGCTGCGTTTTCTTCATGGATCGTAGCTAAACTTCTTTCTGGTTGCGGAATAATCAAAGCACGGTTTCATAACAATTGTGAGATCTTTCGATATTTGTTTAAATTGCAATTCATGTGTTCATGGGTATTTAGTTATTTTCTGTTTTTCTATTGATTATAATTGTTTTGATTTAATTGAATAAATATGGCCAGTTATTCAATTGTCTGAATGATTTATTGCTAATTGAAACATCTGGTCCGTGTGTATTTGGATGTTTTGATATCAGTGGCGAATGACACAATTTCATTACCTCACAAGTAGTCTAATATGTGTCATGGAAATAACTAATCTAGTTTAAATGAACCCGCATGTGTGTTTGTTAACTAGAATTGGGTCTTTCTAGTTTTAAGGCTGCAATTAGATTAAATCCTATGAGCGTCTCTAGGGTTATCTATTTAGCAAGCGAAGTAGTCTAAGAGCGTCTCTTAACTACTGGGTAATTAAGGAAAGATTGGTGGTACAAGCGGTTGCTGAACTGCTATAACTGATTTATTCGTAAATACATGAGTTATCCTATGTGTCGATGATCAATTGGATGAACCGTTGCTGAGATTGTTTTCGTAACCAGAGCTTGTTATTCATTTGTTTTAATACTCTAATTCATTTTAATTATTGCATATTTGTCTTTATATTTAATTACGAATTGATAGAAACTCTCCCTCCCAATTTTTACTGCATTTTTCTTGAAAGCAATAATTCTACCAGTTTTTCCTGAGGAGACGACCCTACTTCTTGCTATACACATTCACTTTAGAGAGTAGGTAAATAATAAATTAATTTTTGGCTGGTTGACACCCGCCAAAAATTTTGGCGCTGTTGCCGGGGAAGAACTGGTGCCTCAAGTGATTTATTGCTTTCAATTTTTTTCTTTTCTTTTTGGTTTATGACTCGAACTTCTCATACAGGAAAACTTGAATTTGATCCAGAGATCGAGAAAACAGCCAGGAGATTAACAAAGGAAGCTAAATTGCACATGCAACAGGCCACTTCATCCTCTCCTAGACTCAACTTGGATTGTCGACTTAGCTAAACCATCTAGTGATTCGGAAGAAGACGTAGATTTACAAGAGGAGGAAATGGCAAATCAAAGGACTTTGAGGGAACTTGCTACTCCGAATGTGAACCAGCAACCATTATGCATCACGTTCCCTGATGTACAAGAAGCTTTTGAGTTAAAATCTAGTTTAATTCACTTATTGCCTACTTTTCGTGGTATTGCAGGTGAAGACCCGCACAAACACCTGAAGGAATTCCATGTAGTGTGCTCAACCATGAAGCCTCAAGGTGTTACAGAAGAGCAAATCAAGCTTTCGTGCTTTTCCATTTTCTTTGGCTGACAAGGCTAAAGACTGGTTGTATTATTTACCAGTCGGGATCTATTACCACATCGGAAGGGTTAAAGCGACAGTTTTTGGAGAAGTTTTTCCCAGCTTCACGGGCTGCTAACATCAAGAAGGATATTTGTGGCATAAGGCAGGCTGGTGGAGAATCTCTCTATGAATATTGGGAGAGATTCAAACAATTATGTGCCAGTTGCCCACATCACCAGATTACCTGACTTAGCTTTTGATTCAATATTTTTACGAAGGACTGTCATCGATAGAGAGAAGTATGGTAGATGCAGCCAGTGGTGGGGCTCTTGTCAATAAAACACCAGATGAAGCCACGAGCCTAATTTCTATTATGGCTGAAAACTCTCAGCAGTTTGGAGCTAGAACGGATGGAATGATCAGAAGAGTTAATGAGGTAAGCACTTCTAAACTTGAAGGTCAAATTTCTGAATTGACTTCTTTGGTTCGTCAGATGGCTGTAGGGCAACTCCAAACAGTTAAAGCATGTGAGATTTGCGCTGCTATTGGGCATCCAACTGATATGTGCCCGACTCTTCAAGAAGATTCTCATGAGCAAGCAAATGCAATGGGCAGTTTCCCACCCCCACCGCAAAGGAAAAATGATCCGTACGCTCCTACATACAATCCAGGGTGGCGACAACACCCCAATTTCAGCTATGCTCCAAGCCCCTAGGATTCCAACAACCAGTCCAAGCGAGACCACCAATACAACAACCATCGACGTCTAGTCAAGGTATGTCTCTTGAGGATATGGTTAAATCTCTTGCTAATAGCTACTTGTCAAATGCAACAGGATTCACAAAGATTTCAACAAGAGACAAGAGCTAGTATTCGAAATTTGGAGACACAGATGTCGCAACTTGCATCTTCAGTGAGCAATTTGGAAAGTAATAAAGGGAAATTACAGCTCAAATTGTTCCAAATCCAAAGGAAAACGCAAGTACAATGACCCTTCAAAGTGGCAAAGAAGTGCAAGGTCCAGCACCTCGAATGAAACAAATGAATGAAGATGAAAGCCTTGATAAGCCGAAGCCAATAGTTGAAAAGATGAGTAGTAAATTTGATGCTTCTGAGAAAATTGAAATTGTACCTCCTTTTCTTGGTAGGTTGGCTAAAACAAAGAAGGAGGAGATTGAGAAAGAGATTTTGGACACATTCCGAAAGGTTGAAATCAACATCCTTTTACTTGATACCATCAAGCAATTACCAATATATGCCAAATTTCTAAAGGGGTTGTGCACTAACCGGAACAAGCTTAGCATTGATGACAAAATAAAGGTTGGTGAGAATGTATCAGCAATCCTTCAAAGAAAGTTACCTAAAAAATGCAAAGATCCAGCTATGTTCACAATACCATGTATTATAGGCAACAAAAGAATTGAAAAAGGTATTCTTGATTTAGGAGCATCTATTAATGTTATGCCTTTGTCAATATTTAAAATCCTGAATTTAGGACCTCTTAAAAGCACAAGCGTAATCATTCAGTTAGCTTGATCGGTCCAATGTTTATCCTGAAGGTGTAGTTGAAGATGTCCTTGTGAAAGTAAATGAGCTTATCTTTCCTGCTGATTTCTATATTGTTGATATGGATGATGACTATTCTGCAAATTCTTCTAGTTATTTTATTGGGTAGACCATTCATGAGTACTGCTAGAACTAAAATTGATGTTTTTGAGGGTACTCTATCGATGGAGTTTGATGGGGATATTGTTCGTTTTAATATTTTTGATAGCATGAAACATCCTACTAACTCTTATCCAGTGTTTGCTGTTAGTACAATTATCCCTGTGGTGCAGGAAGTTCATAAACTTGATGATGGTAGAGATGAAGTAAAAGTAGCACCAATCAAACATTTCGATTTGAAAACAGCTTGTGATGTAAAAATAGGACAAAGGGTTAAAGAATGAGGCCTATAAGAATGGTACCAATTATAAGGAGAGAGGTAAGTTACGTTCTCGTCTAGTTGGCCCATTTGTTATTACTAACATTTTTCATGATGGTGCAGTAGAGATCAAAATTTGAAAAGGACAAGAAATTTGTAATGAATAGACGTCGTCTCAAACTTTATTATGAGAAATTTGAAGTTAGAAATGTGGAGACAATTCCACTTGAAGATCCAAGTTATGAGGCTTGAAGGGACTCAAATCCGTCTAGCCAAAGACATTAAAGAAAGGCGCTGCTTGGGAGGCAACCCAAAGAATTTTTAGATGTTAATTATTTTATAACTTTGGTTAATTTTGTGTTTTTATTTAAGTGTTGGGTACAATTAAGTTGTTTATCTTTTTGTAGGAAGTATTTGGTTAGGCATGCCCATACCTGTAGACAGGTTTAAAGTGAAGAATTTCATATGGTGAACAGAAAACTTTCTATATATTAGGCGTGCCCATGCCTAGTGGTCACATTTAAAGGACCAACTTTGAGTACGAAAATCAAAAGAGTTCTTGTTTAGTTGGGCGTGCCTACGCTTAACAGTCACGGTTAATGGATCGTTTTAGCCTCCGATGGTCAGAAGACTTCTCATGTGTTAGACGTGCCCATGCCTAGTGGTCAAGCATAAAGGCCATTATTGAGTTCAACAATCAGAAGACTTCTTATGACTTGGGCGTGCTCACGTCTAATATAGTGGTACCCAAAAAAAAAAAAAAGAGTAGTCGACTAATTATTTTCTTTCCTTTTCAAACTTTCTTTCTATTGGGTGTCAAACCAGCAAAATAAAATTTCCTACTCTAAGAAAAATATACTCAAGTATAGTAGTGAGTAGGGTCGTATCCACAGGGACTGGTCGATTTATTTATTTCAAATCACAATAATGGGGGGTTTGGAGAATAATTAAATTAAAGAAATTTAAACCTAAGAAACTCAAAGGAAAAAACACAAAATTAAGTCAAACGAAGTAAATAAAACCTAAGCTCTAGTCAAAGGAATAATTTCCACTCTGGTTCAATTTAACTGATCCTCGATGCAATAATAAATTTCTACGTTCATGAATAAATTGGTTATGGTTGTTGAGAAGCTCTAACAACCTGCCTTTCCTTACTGTGTCGGTAATCAAGGTACGACCGTTAATTACTTCCCTAATCAAATAATAACCCTAGGTACGACCTTAGGATTCAATTATTCAACAGCTTTAAATCTAGAAAAGCTACCAATTCTAACCAGCAAATACCTACGAGGCTTTGTTCAAATTAGATTATTTATTCCCGTGATATAATCAAAAGTTTCTATTACGATTGAATTAATCACTCGCCACTAATACTAAAACTATCAAACAATTACGGATTTGACGTTTTAGATGGCCCTAGATTATTTGACAATTAAATAGTGGCCAATTATTTAACTGCGCAAGAATAATCACACAAGAATGAACACAATCACCTTGGAATTAAACAGAGAATAAATAAATACTCAAAAACGTAGAAAATAATAAAAACAATTAGATCTCACAGTAATAGTTGAACCAAAGCTTCAATTATCCTTCAACTAGATAATATGTCTTCAAATCCCAAAAGAAAAATAATAAGAATTTTTCTCTAGAGAGAGAAGAGAGAAAAACTAAAAACTAAAACTAAAAGAAGACTCTTTTTAAACTAAAATGTTCAAGACTGTGTATTTCAACAGAATAAGCTGCAGACGTCCTTCCTTGTTTGTTTCCTTCCCAAATTCAACTTTCCTTTTTGTCTTTGTTCCTTTCCCAAGTCAACCTCTTTCCTATTCATTTTTCTTTCCAATTCTTGTCAATAAAGAATTCTTTCCAATGAGATTTATCACAATTAGGGAAGTGGGACCCTTTAATTGCAGATTTCTTCTAAGCCACGTTCACAAATTCTGCACTTCAACGTGAGTAGACCGTGGTCACGCTCTATCAAATCAAGTCTTCTGGAATTTTCTACAATATTAAAGCCTTTTCTCCTTAATTTCCTACAAACCAAGCCAATCACCAAAGAGTGAATAAATGGAAAGATTAAACATCATCTTTGACTAAAATAGGGAGGAATTAAATACAAAATATATGCAAGTTTAACTCTCTAACACTTTCTTTCCTTCTTTCTTTTCTCTCTTTCTTCCCTTCTTTTAGCCTATTCTTTATTTTCTTTCTTTCTTTCTTGTGTTCTTTCCTCCTTCTTCTTTCTTTTCTCTTCTCCCACTCTTCAACATTGACCATCTCTTCCTCTTCTCTATCTTTCCTTGCAATAATATGAATGCACAAACTCTCCTCTCTCCTCCAGATCCCTCAAATCCAACATATTCTCTTATCCGGTTCAATCCTTTTTCCTCTTGATCAGTTTCTCTCTCCTTTATTGCAATTGCACTACTCACGAACTATCATTCATAACTGCGAGATCATCACCAACACAATTGTCTCAATATGTGAACAGGCTGCTAGGACTATTTTGGTTGTCAAACTAGCAAAATAAATTCACCTACTCAATTAAAAATAAAATGAAGTGCAGTGATGAGTAGGGTCGTATCCATAGGGACTAGTAGATTTATTTTCTTTAAAAACTAAAAATTAAAAGAGGGGGTTTTGACAAGAATTATTCTAAAGAAAATTCAATTTAAGAAATCTAATAATTAAATCAAAAGATTCAAATAAAGAAGTCTAATACGTAAAAATTAATTTAAACGAAATCAAATATTAACTAAGCTCTAGTCAAAGAAATAATCTTAACTTTGGTTCAATTTAACTGATCATCGATGCAATAATAAATTTCTACGTTCATGAATAAATTGGTTATGGTTGTTGAGAAGCTCTAACAACCTGCTCTTCCTTACTGTGTCAGTAATCAAGGTACGATCGTTAATTACTTCCCTAATCAAATAATAACCCTAGGTACGACTTTAGGATTCAATTCTTCAACAGCTTTGAATCTAGAAAAGCTACCAATTCTAACCAGCAAATATCTACGAGGCTTTGTTCAAATTAGATTATTTATTCCCGTGATACAATCCAAAAGTCTCTGTTACTATTGAATTAATCACTCGCCACTAATACTAAAACTATCAAACAATTACGGATTTGACATTTTAGATGGCCCTAAATTATTTGACAATTAAATAGTGGCCAATTATTTAACTGCGCAAGAATAATCACACAAGAATGAACACAATCACCTTAGAATTAAATAGAGAACAAATAAATATCCAAAAACGTAGAAAATAATAAAATAATTAGATCTTACAGTATTAGATGAACCAAAGCTTCAATTATCCTTCAACCAGAATGAAACGTCTTCAAATACCAAAAGAAAAATAACAAGAAATTGTTCTAGAGAGAAAAATAGAGAAAAACTAAAAAAAACTAAAGAAGACTCTAAAACTAAGGCTCTCTAATTTCTTTGCAAAGCTGCGTACGTGTGTCCCCCTTTCTTTCCTGCAGAAATTGTCTTTTTGTTGCCTTTCTTCTTTCATTTCTTTCTTTGTTTCCTTCGCCAACTCAATTTCCTTGTAAAATCTTTTCTTTTTGAGAAGATTCCTCTTTTCTAATCAACTCTAATTCTCTCTAAACCTCTTCCCAATTCAGATTCACCACATAAAAGAAAATGGGACCCTCCAATTGTAAATTTCTTCTAATTCACATCCAAAATGCTGCACAGCAGTACCAGTAGCCCGTGGTCACGCTCTATCAGACATAGTCTTCTGGAATTTTGGACGAATTTAACACATTTTTCCACAATTTCCTATATTAAGGCCAAATATCAAAAAGTGAATAAATGGAAGTATTAAACACAATTCTTGACCAAAATAAGGGGAAATCAGACGTAATTCATATGACAATTTAACACCCTAACAGACTACAAAGGAGCATGGTCCCTCTACTTCAACAGCACCACTATCTTCCACAACCCCGCACTTAATTACTCAGGGAAGTGCAATTTTTAATTCTGTCTTTATCTATCTACATTGAGGACTAATGTAGGATTTAGGTGTGGGGGAGGGACTATTGTTGAAAATTTTGAATTTTTGGGACTTTGTGCTAGTTATTTTCATTCTTAAGCTAGTGATGATTATTGCCATTAAGATGCAAGTATGAGTAGTATAATTATGCTAGTTTGGGTGTCTTAGTTTGCTTAACAATGGAATTGAATGAGGAATGTGCAAGACTTGATAAATTGACAATTTTTGACCCACCTTGTGAGATTTTGAAGCCATTTAAAGAGCATTCCATATATACTTGCTCTGGTTTCTTTTTCATTGAGGGTTTAACACACATGGGTGTCATTCTAGAACTTGCTTTGATATGCATGTCGAGACCACATTTTATGAAATTTGATGCATTAAAATGACAAGGCATTTAGGTTTAACCTCTTTTGACTCTCGTAAAAACTTGCCTCTATTTTATTACCATTAGTGAACCCTTTTGAGCTATGACTTTTTCTTTGTTCATTAGCCACATATTTCAACCAAAAACCTATTCGTTTAAACTGTCTCTTTGAACCATGTGTCAAGGGAGTGTCTAAATTTCATTGCATGAAAAAAAAAATTCAAGTCTCCTTGAAAAATGCTGATTGAAGAAAGCAAGCATAGGCAAGTGCTCATGTTTTCATCTCTTTTGTATATCTTCAAAAAAAAAAGGAAAAAAAATAGAAAAGGAAGAGTACAAAATATGTTTTGAAGTGAATTGTACATATGTGTTGTTAGTTGGGCAAAAAGCTCAAGATATGGTTGCACTTGCCTTAGTTGAACAAGTTGTGGTATACACCAATGCAAGGAATGCACGCAAGATGGTGACCATGTTCGTGCATTGATTTTAGACATTCCTCTTGATACTTATTTACACCTGAATTTCCTTTTTATCCAACCTTTACCCAAGCCCCATTACAACCTTGATAAAGACCCTTAGATTTTTGCATTCAATTTCTATTTAAGTGGTGGAGATGTGATAGATTTGCAAGTCCTATGGTAATGTCATTTCACTGTGTTGTTTTGAGTGTTCAATGATACCCACTTTATACTTGAGCTGTGAGCGTTTATATACATCAAGGTGAGAGGTTGAGTCTTGCATGTTCTGAATTTGATGAAATTGTTAAGTGGATGAGATACCTTATGCTTGTATGAGGGGCTATTTAATGCTTGTCATCTTAATTAAACTTCTGAGCTCTAAAATGCTTGAGGACAAGCATTGTCTTGGTGTGGGGGAATTTGATAGCGCGTAATTATGCATATTATTTGTTGAGATTTTATCTTAATTATAGCCAAATATTATGCTAAATGATAGATTTTATTATTATTTGGTTTTTATGTTGCAAATAGGATTCAAATGAGGAAAGTGATCTTTTAAGGAAATTTTCCAGAAGATTTGCTGCGGTAAAGCGCGCCCACGCCCTATCCAGATTGGAAGTGCAGATTTTGTGAGATTTGGAGTATCGTTGATTGGAGTTTGATTGGCAATTGGAAACTAAAATTAGTTTCCTAATTTTAGAAGATTCTTTCAGCAGTAAATTCCTCTCTATGCTTATTTGGTAATTAAATGGAATTGGATTTAAAGAAGGAAAGGAAAATCTTTCCTTTCCACCAAATGTGGCATGAGATTGAGAAGGAAACAAAGAAGGAAAGACGTAACTTCCTTGGACTGCAGGGGAATAAATGAAGGGAGGCAATATTCAATATGAATCTCTAGTTTTAGTTAAGAACGATTCTCGAGTATTCTCTAGTCTTTAGTTTTAGTTTTAGGGTTTTAGTTTTTTCTTCTCTCTTTCTTTCAAGACTTGTAAGCACAATTGTCATGGATACTTTTGGCTGCGTTTTCTTCATGGATCGTAGCTAAACTTCTTTCTGGTTGCGGAATAATCAAAGCACGGTTTCATAACAATTGTGAGATCTTTCGATATTTGTTTAAATTGCAATTCATGTGTTCATGGGTATTTAGTTATTTTCTATTTTTCTATTGATTATAATTGTTCTGATTTAATTGAATAAATATGGCCAGTTATTCAATTGTCTGAATGATTTATTGCTAATTAAACATCTGGTCCGTATGTATTTGGATGTTTTGATATCAGTGGCGAATGACACAATTTCATTACCTCACAAGTAGTCTAATCTGTGTCATGGAAATAACTAATCTAGTTTAAATGAACCCGCATGTGTGTTTGTTAACTAGAATTGGGTCTTTCTAGTTTTAAGGCTGCAATTAGATTAAATCCTATGAGCGTCTCTAGGGTTATCTATTTAGCAAGCGAAGTAGTCTAAGAGCGTCTCTTAACTACCTGGGTAATTAAGGAAAGATTGGTGGTACAGCGGTTGCTGAACTGCTATAACTGATTTATTCGTAAATACATGAGTTATCCTATGTGTCGATGATCAATTGGATGAACCGTTGCTGAGATTGTTTCCGTAACCAGAGCTTGTTATTCATTTGTTTTAATACTTTAATTCCATTTTAATTATTGCATATTTGTCTTTATATTTAATTACGAATTGATAGAAACTCTCCCCCCAATTTTTACTGCATTTTTCTTGAAAGCAATAATTCTACCAGTTTTCCCTGAGGAGACGACCCTACTCGCTGCTATACACATTCACTTTAGAGAGTAGGTAAATAATAAATTAATTTTTGGTTGGTTGACACCCGCCAAGTTCTAAATGTTTTTGGTACCGAGTTTTTTTCAGTCTTTCTGTCCTTTTAGTAGCAGTTTTGGCTTTAGTAGCTCATTGTTTTGTGTTGTTCATTTGACATTAGGAAAGGGTCCTAATCTTAATGTCTTAAGTTTTTTGTGTTCATAACAAAAGTAAACTGGATTTCAAAAGAGTAGTCGACTAATTATTTTCTTTTCTTTTCAAACTTTCTTTCTTTCCTTCTTTCTTTTCTCTTTTTCTTCCCTTCTTTTAGCCTATTCTTTATTTTCTTTCTTTCTTTCTTGCGTTCTTTCTTCCTTCTTCTTTCTTTTCTCTTCTCCCACTCTTCAACTTTGACCATCTCTCCCTCTTCTCTATCTTTCCTTGCAATAATACGAATGCACAAACTCTCCTCTCTCCTCCAGATCCCTCAGATCCAACATATTCTCTTATCCGATTCAGTCCTTTTTCCTCTTAATCAGTTTCTCTCTCCTTTATTGCAGTTGCACTACTCATCTTGATGTCTTAAAATCAAAATTATTGGTATTGTGAAATGGCACTTGGCTTGGGCTTCATAGCCATTTGCATTCTCTGACCCCTTATTCACTGCTACTACTCACTCCTCCCTTGCTCTTCCTTCATACTCACTCTCCTCTCCTCTCCTGAGGCAATAGTGAGGCATCCAGCTTCTGTAAAATGTCATCGTTGACATTAACCAATCCATCATAAGCATCAAGATTATCAAATCCAAATTCTCTAGGTATTCCAGTGGTTTTGTCCCACAATTGTGATGAAACACAGATTCTTTCTAGTAGGGCTTTGGATTTCTTGTTGATTTCTTTGATGGACATTTTTGGATTTCTTTGGATTTCAAAGAAATCAATGATTTCTTTGGTGGGCAACTTGAATTCATCCAAGTTTTTGTAGAAATGGAAATCTTTTTCCGAAGAAATGCCTCTGGGGGAGCTTGATAACTTTGTTGCTGAAGATGCCATGACTCAGCTGAGAATCAGCTGATTCTCTTTGACTCGGTTAGAGAATCGGTCGATTTCATCGACTCGAAAACAACTTGGTCGAAGTTGACCAAGTCTAGCCTAGTTCTCAGCTAGTCTTCCGTTTTCGATTGGAATTGAAACGGTTTTGAATCGAACTTCGTCGTTCCGATCACGACTCTGCCGAGTCGTCCCCAACTTGGCCGAGTCTTTGGACCATGGTTTCAATAGAAGCGTTAAAGTCTACTGTTGAAAAGATTTTTGCTGCGGCACAAAAAATCAGGTCTGAAACTCAAGCTGCATTTGTAGTTATTGATGAGGATATAGTAACTAGAAAAAAGGGTAGAAGCATTGCCAAGGTTGATACTGGTAAAACACATGTTACTAGTAGCTCTTATGAGCAACTAAAAGATGAACCTCTTCTAGCGAGCAAATGGTCGCTTTGCAGGGTTCCTACAGCTAGACGTGAAGCTGATGAAAGGGCGCCTTACATTCCTTTGATGGTCTCCATTGGTCCAATCCATTACTAAGTTAATGGAGGCTCAGAAGTCAAGATTTCTTGGTCATTTGTTGAAAAGACGCACCCACCCTAGCAGTATGCATTAAGACATTCAGGATGCCATGAGAGGATTGGAAGCTAGAACAAGAGAATGCTATTCAGAACAATTCCCAAACATTGACAATGAGGATTTCATGACGATGATGCTACTTGATGGATGCTTTCAGATCGAGCTTTTCCGTTTGAATGGGAGAAGACTGTAGGTATTGTTAATAACAGCTTGAAATTCTACAAATGAAAGACTAAAACTAGAGCATGTCACATCTACAAATGTCACCATGTGAGAGAGTCAAATTAAATCTTTTACTTTGCATTTCAAGCTTAAGTTCGCAGTATAAATTTATCGAACATCTCAATAACCAATTGCTCACAGCTTTAATACAATTAGAAGGAATACGTGTATGTGTTGTAGGAGAGTTGTGTAGTTTACAAGCACGTATCTTTGTCTTTGATACTATCTTTAGAATGTAAATTGTTTTATATAAAAATTAACAATATATGCAAAAAAATAATTACTGAAAAAATTTGTAGTACAGTGCATAATTAATCCCCAAAAAAAAAAATAAATATGCAAGGCACATGACTGTCCACTTTATGCCATTTTTCTTTAGAGAAGAAACACTTGCCACAGTAGTAGAACTTAAAAGGCAATACCAATAAAACAAGTGCATCCTTGATTTGATGAGAGAGAGAGAGAGAGAGAGATCTTAATCTAATGAGTATTCTTGCCGTTATCATTGTTAAATTGTATTCCGAGTCCAAGCTGACTTTATAAAATTGAATTGCTTTCATTTTTTAACTATTTAAATAAAAAGTTTCTGAGGAGAATTTGTGGCCTTGTGAGCGGGGGAATATTGCAGATGATCCTATCTTTGAAACCAATTGGATACCTCTACATCTTGCTGGGGATATGCTACTGCTTGAAAATCAACTCCCTCTATTTGTACTCCAAGAACTTTATGAGTTGACACGGTCCTCAAGTGATGAACAAGCTTCTCTCAATGAACTTGCGCTGTACTTCTTTAAACCTCTTAGACCCGGGGAAAGATGTTGTAGAAATTGGAGAAGTTGATAGATATGCAAACAAACCACATTTACTAGCCCTATTTCATTCTAGTTTCTCACCGAATAATGAATTTCACCCACGTGCTAGGAAAATTGAGAGGGTAAACAAATACAATAAGTATTCCGAAAAATGTTGGTTTTACACATGCCAAATTGGTAAAGACTTGCGGTGTGAAAATCAGAAGGAAGTCTAGTAATATTTTTGACATAGAAGTACAAGAATAAAGGGCATGCTTTTGAAATCCCTATATTATTCATTAATGGGAGCACGAGTTTAGTGTTGAGAAACTTAGTGGCATATGAGCAGAATGATAGACGAGGTGCACCATATTTCATGTCCATTAGTAGTATCCTTTAGCAATCTTTTGCATAGTCCAATTGACGCTGGGTTCTCATGCAAGCCAATATAATTAGACAGACTAACAACAATAGTACACAAGTGGTAGATCTGTTTTGTGGTTCGGCGGGAGAACTTATTGGCTTCGACATGGACAATTGCTACCGTCACCAGCTCATTGACGGGGCTAATATTTACAGAAGTAGCAGATGTGCCCGTACCAGAGTATTCATCCACAATGTCAATCTTAAAATTAGATCCCAAGAGATTATTATGATTTTATTGACCTTCGTAGTGTCATTGATTACGTTGCTCCGTCAAGGATAATATGCATCCATCCTCCAAGTCCTATTCCACCTTCCAACTCCAACTCTACATCTCCAAGTCCTAATTCCAGATCCACTTGATCTTTAAGTTGCAGGGCTGCAATCAGCGTTCCCAACAACAATTTGCTTACTAAAAAATTCAAGAACAATAAAATTGGAAAAGTTTCTTTTTATATTCTCAAAGAAAGAAATGGTACATCAGTTAGCTTATATACACACTACAACCGAATTTAAATCTGACAAGTGTTTAAAAATGAAAAAATCCTAACAAACTACTTCTTATCTACAATTGCTTGGGGAATACACAAAATTATTTATGCCTAGTTATCCTTTTTATGTGACTTCAGATGGATCTTCATGGGCCTTATACGATTGTGAGGGCTTCTTCTGCATCTTGAGCTGCTCCAGCAGCTCATGAGTTGCTCTAGCAGCTCATGAGTTGCTCCACTAACTTAAGCAAGTTGAGCTTGGGCTTATTGGCCTTGACTCCAACCTTGATTCTTCCTGCTTTATATTTCTACATCCTCCTCTCAAGTTGGAGCTTACTGATAGTCCAATAAGCCCAACTTGCATAACAGATTGTCAAACTGGGGTGCTGCTAATGCCTTAGTGAACAAATTAGCAGGCTGAATCTGTGAGTTGACATGTTGTAGCATAATGAACTCTTCCTTATATTTGTTTCTTACCAAATGACAATCTATTTCAAGATGTTTCGTTCTCTTATGGAAGATAGGATTCTTTGAAATGTGAATGGTAGCCTTGTTATCACAGAAAAGTGGAATTGGGAAAATAGCATTAATCTTGAAGTCTACAAAAACATCGGCAATCCACTGCAATTCCCAAACAGTTGCAGCAAGACTCCTATATTCTGCCTCAGCTGATGACTTAGAGATAGTTGACTGTTTCTTGGTCTTCCATGATGCTAGAACATCTTCAAGAAATATGCAATATCCTGTAAGCGATCTCCTTGTGTCAAGACATAATGCCCAATCAGCATCTGAATATTCTTGCAAAGATAAAAAATTGTTGGAGGAAAAGAACAATCCTTGTGATGGAGTTCCCTTGATGTATCTTACCAATGCAAGCCAATGAGGCTTGGTAGGGGAATGAACAAACTGACTTAGTTGTTGAACTCCATAGGTTATATCAGGCCTTGTGAAGTTTAAATACAATAATATCGTCTTCTGTACTATTGAGAATCCTTAAGCACTTCTCCATTTTCTGATGTCAATTTTGTTCCCTTCATCATGGGAAGTTTAGCTGGTTTAGCTCCCATCAATCCAACATCATCTATTATGTCTATGCATATTTTCTTTGATTAACATACACTCCTTTTTTTGTTTTAGAAAATTTCAATCCTAAGAAGTATTTTGCTTCTTTTAAATCCTTGATGATAAACAACTTATGCAGATATGTTTTGAGATTTTGAATTTCCACCATGTTGTTTCCTGCAACCAACACATCATCGACATAGATTAATAATGCTATGAAATCATCTCCTTTCTTCTTAATGAATAAATAGTTGTCATTTTGAGATTGGTGGAACCTAAAAATTGTAAGTCTCTTGCTAAATTCTTCATTCTATTGCTTAGAGGCTTGCTTTAAATCATAAATGCTTTTCTTTAATTTGCATACTTAACCAGGATTTGCTTTATCATATCCTTCTAGTGGTGTCATATACACCTCTTCCTCCAAGAACCATGTAGAAAAGCATTATGAATGTCCAGTTGATGTAAAAACCAGTTCTTAGCTGTTGTTATAGCAAGAAATAACTTGACAGTGACCAGCTTAGCAACTGGTAAAAAACTATCTTGATAATCAACTCCATCTACCTAATCACATCCTTTTGCTACTAATCTTGCCTTCAGTTTGTCCACCTTTCCATTTGGCTTTAATTTCACTTTATATACCCATTTTGAACCAACTGCTTTCTTTCCACTATAGGAAATTTAGTTTTTACCCACACATAATATATGTGTGGGTATTTAGCTACACATAATATGTGTGGGTATTATATATGTGTGGGTAAATCTAATATGATTAATTACTATATATTTGACATTTATTATGTGCAGGTAAAAGTGTATAGTTACATATGAATTTGGTGGGAAAATTTTCGTACCAAATATTGAGAAATGGCGGCATTTTTTATTTTTTGATTGTTGATGTGGCATTTTTTAAACTTCACATTAAGTGTAGGTAAAAGTCAATTGTTACATATGAATTGGGTGGGACAATTTCCCTCTCAATATTGAGAATTTGGGCGCTTGATTTACAATTTTTTAAATGCTAATGTGACTTTTTTTTTATTTGCATTAAGTGTAGTAAAGGTCAATAGTTACACATGAATTGAGTAGGAAAATTTCCCTCCAAATTGAAAATTGCTGGCATTTTCAAATTTATTTTGGAATGCTGATGTGGGCCTTTTTGTTGATTATATTACCAACACATAACTATAAATGTCAAGTATGTGTCGGTAAAGGTGGTTTCGCCATTCATTATAAGCATGATGATGTGGAAAAAAATGCCACATCATTTATCAACACACATTATTAAATATTATATATGAAATTACAAAATTTATCCATTTTTATTTGCAAAATTTACGAATATAATATGTTTGAACTTTAGATAAGCAAAGGATAATTTTGAAAATTAAAATAACATTAGTGTATTTGTTAATTTAAAATAAAAGAAAATACTTATGTGGTTTTTTTACTATTTATATTAAGTGTAGGTAAAAGTTTTCTGTTACACATAAAATTAGTAGGAGAATTCACCCCAATATTTTGAAATTGGCAGTATTATTAATTTTTTTGAAATGTTGAAGTGGCTTTTTTGTTATTTATATTAAGTGTAGGTAAAAGATTTTCGCTACACATAAAATTAGTGGGAGAATTTCCCCCCAAAATTTAGAAATTGGCGGTATTATCAAAATTTTTGAAACGCTGACGTATCTCTTTTGTTAATTAAATTAAGTGTAGGTAAAAGTTATGTGTAGGTAATAGGATAGTAATCATTTTCAAAAATTGAGCATGAGGACATGAAAAATTGCCACATCATATTTTAGGTATGTATTTGATATATCCAGCTAGGCCTGTCAACGGGTCGGGTTCGGGTCGCAATTGAACATTCCGGACCCGAACCCGTTCAAGTAAAATTGTTCCGGATTCAAACCGAATACCCGACGGGTCTTACACTTAATTTCCCAA
>CM045559.1:5231430-5292042 GCA_024721245.1 Mitragyna speciosa
ATCATCCAGGACTAGTAGATATCTTTTATCTTTCAACTCTTTTCGAAGATGATTGACTCTGGCTTGCGTGCTTTCTTCATTGGTGGTGGACATACCTAATGATTGTTGGATCAGCTGGAGAAGTCTATTGACTTCAATTTTGGAAATGCATACCCAAATTGATTTTTCAAAGTGCTGCCCAACTTTTGGATGACTGAAAAGTCTTCGAGCCAAGGTAGTCTTCCCGATCCCTCCCATTCCAAATATGGGAATGACAGAGACACTTCTGTCTTTTTTGGCAGTCAAATCTGCTACCATTTTTGATACCTCATCATTTCTTCCAACAAAGTCCGAAGTAACATCAAAGAAGGCAGTGTCTCTTTTTGTTGTGAATTTAATTTGATTGGTAGTTGAATTGACACCACCATCAGACTCTGGCTGCAAGTTGAAGTCCTTCGATTCTTGAATAATTTCTGTTAAACTCAAAGTTCTTTTCTGAATTTTGTGTGCCATTTTAACTCGAAAAACAATGGGGTTGGAGCATGAGAAGAAGAAGGCAATCTTTCTCTTCATTTGGTTTCCAATCTCCATCTTACGGCGATGACTTTCGTAGTTGAACTCATCAAAAACATCGTCAGCTTCAAAAGCCCAATTTTCAAGCTCTTTTAACCAACGCTTCACAGCCTCTTTTGTTTGTTGCTGGCTCTCCGCATCACGTAGAACAGCTTGGATCAATTTCAATTTTTTTCTCATATTAGACAAATTTTTCTTCAAGCCTAGCACACGGTTAGCCTCTTTAGCACCAAGCGAGATCGTCGTCTCCACCAGAAACTCAGTAATGGAACCAAGTACTATGTCTGCCATGAGCTCTTCCTTGAATACTTTGGAAATTTCTCACAGAGGGAGAGATATTTGAGCTAGGCTATGGAAAACCACGAAAAAGAAATAGTTACAATGTGTGAGAGAGAACAAAAAAAGTGAAAAAAACAGAAGAAGAAGATAATTTCACAGACAGAGATGTAAATGTTTTAGGGAGAGAATGATAGATAAGCTGATCGAGGTAGATATGATGATCGAGGAACGGAGAATGGTAGATATTGATTTTTGTGATTTGCTAGGCTGATTAAGGAAGGGAGAATGATAGATATGCTAAAGAAGATATGTGGGGGGAGAAAATTCATTAATTAGTTATGTTTATGATAGTTCATATCAATAAAAATAGCATATTAAAAAAGGTAGGACTTTTGAAAAGAACAAACATAATGGAAAGAACATAAATAACCGCCACCTTTAGAATAAAAAAAGAACACTGTAACTTCAGGAAATAAAAGTAAAAAGTAGAACAACACCAAAAGGAATTGGAGGAATAGAAATAAAAAGTTGTCCGAAGAAATAACTAAATCCTGCTTTTGAAACTCACAGTAGGTGAGAGAATAGAAATAAAGGTAGAGTTTAATAATATTTAGTTTTAATAAATAAGGAATAAACTTATTGTAGTTTATGATAAAGATAGAAGAGTAAATTCTAGAATTGTGATGGAATTTAGAATTGTTCTACAAGTTTTGGAATGGGATTTTGGTTCGGTGGTATAAAAAATGCGAGTTCAAGTCTAAATTTGTATTTACATTAATTTTTTTTAGAAATTCATATATCTTTAATGGAGCTCGCATTCAGAAAATCGATCTCTTAAAATCTTTTCATGTTGGATATTCAAAATCATGGGACTTAATGATGCAACAAGTTTTCATCTAAAACAATTAAGGGTTAATTACTCCATTGGTCCCTAAACTATTTCATGAGTGTCTGTTTAGTCCCTAAACTTTTAATTGTATCTATTTAGTCCTTAACTTTTATATTTGTGTTTAATTAGTCCTCAATACTAATTAATGACAAAATTGCCCTTGTATTTATAGCATTTGTTTTTTTGTCTCCTCTACTTTTTATCTTCTTTCTTGTATTTTTTTTATTCTCCTGAGATCTCTAAGGAAAATAAAAGAAAAAAAATTTAAGAAAACTTAATAAAAATATTAAAAAAGAAAAACATAAATGTCTACAATCAAGGAAAAAAATTAAAATCCTAAACTTTATGTTTTTCTTTTTTAATCTTTTTTGAAGTTTTCTTTCATTTTATTTCTTTTAATAGTCTTCTTCATCTAAATCTCAAAAATTATGAAAAATACTCTAAACTTTTTAGGTAAATCAATCAATATAAACTTGCGAATAAAGAAGATAATGTTTGGCTGGGTTTCTTGAGGACACGAATAAAGATAGGGGAAGAGTAGAAGGAATAAATAAAAAAATGTAAGAAAAATGATAAAAAAGTAAAGTAGGGAAAAACAAAGATAGAATATGATATAAATAGAAGGGTAATTTTGTCGTTAATTAGTATTGGGGACCAATTAAACACTAGTGTAAAAGTTGAGGGACCAAATAGACACAATTAAAAGCTTAGGGACTAAACTGACACTCATAGAATAGTTTGGGGACTATTGGAGTAATTAACCCAACAATTAAAAGACAAACTTTGGAACAAAATTTTTTTCATATTTAATACTTATAAAACTGTTTAACTTATCAATGTAAGCACAAAAAATCAGATTTTTCCTTAGTTAATCTTTTCAAATTTTTTCCTCTATAAAATAGGTTTTAATTTGCTGCTCGAGAATACAATTTTTTTTTTTGGTTGTTGGTTGGAGGGGTGTGTGAGAGAGAGAGAGAGAGAGAGAGAGAGAGAGAGACAGAGATTTCATATTTCAATTTGAGGTGAAATGCAAAAATAAATAGAGTTTGGATCTTGAATCAAGAGAGGTTTTCTGAAAAACCACATACTGAAGTTTATATTTGTACGATATTCTTTATGTATGTAACACAAATGACATTGTGTAAGTTAAATAATTGATTTTTTTTTTTTGGCATCATCAGTTTATAATTGTTATCAAAAAATTTAGTCACATCTTTTTAAACTTTGATAAGTTGTTGCAATTCGTCGGTTAAAAAAAATAACAAATCATCCTTTAAACTTCCTATTACAATGTTTTGTTTATAATAATGTAAGAAATAAATTAATGTATATTTGTACTGTGTTGTTAAAAATGCCCCTACAATTATAATTTGTTAAATAAGTTTTGAGGGAATAATAATAAATTATAAGTTGATAAATATTATTTTTTTCTGTAATGTTTCTTTTATCAATTATAAATGTCACCTTATCTTGTATGTAGCTGAGCAATTTTTTTTGTACAACAAAAAAACTTCTTATTCTATGTGAATCGATCACAATTGAATTTGGCATGGAGTTGCATTATCTAAATAATAAAATATGTTTTATTATTGAATTAAATTAACAAATTGTCATTGTAATTAATAAAGGCAGTTGGAGACTATTTGTTCCATTTAATTTGATAACAATCAAGTTGATCTACATTTAAATTATTTGGTAATAAAATAGTATTATTTTTAATTAATGTAACTAATTGTTATTGCCATTAACAAAGGCATATTCAATTGCTAATCATATACAACGACTATTAATTAAACCAGTAGTAAAATAAACGCTACGAACCAATTAAAATTTATAATTTATGTAACATCTATGATGTGATTGGCCACATAGATATCAAGCATGCATTAAATTTATAATAAATATTTATTGCAACTAAATCATTAAAACGAAATGAAATTGTCAAGCGCATGACTAACTAAAACGAAACAAATAAATACAATAAATCTTTCATGACTAAATGCTAATTTAAAGTTTCTCAGAGTCCATGATAGTAAAAAAATAATCTAAATAAATCTGGATCACGCACAAGTTTTATTCTAAATTTATGTCACTCAGAATTTGAAAACTCTTTAGTATATCTAATTGTTCCATTCGCATATTTATTAACAAGTAATTAATTTTTGCTTTTTTGCCAAATCCAGTCAAGCCATTCTTTAAATCAATCACCTATGAATTAATTAAAAAAAAAAACTTGTCAATAAGATAAAGAAAAATGCATAAATAGCTACACAAATAAAAAACAATTACCTAGACTTGAGAGGTAACACCTCAACAAGTTCAAATTGATTTTCGTGTGTTAAAATACTACACAATAGAATGTATTTATATTCTTACTCTATGTAATTAAATCAAACGAAGTTAAAAAAAATAAAATACGTAATTATCATGTTCAGTGATTAAAGTAACAGTTGCACTTTCATGGCTACATTCGGTTAAAATTCAAGGAATTTAATTTGGCTTGTGTTTAGTCTCTTTAAGATTGCTCTAAAGCATCTAAAGAACAAGGTAACATACCATGCTTTAAGAATGTCCATATGGTGAAAGATGATTGATGCAAACAACTTCTTCTTGATTAATCCTCCTATCCTAACCAGATTGTTGCATTTATTAGCAATATGATATTACTACCATTTGCAAGTTACATGCACGAATTGCAAAAATACTTTACACATACTTTACCTTAATTTTAGGGACAAAGAATTGCGGAGGTATCAAACATGCCTAGGGACACAAAATCTGGTTCATGAAAAACTGCTACAAATTTTGTTTTTATAGCTCCGCGTACTACTCCAGGGAACACTTTTGGAAAAAAAGGCAGTCCTCTACCCCAGAAAGCAAGGTAATAAGAAGGTCCCTGCTGTTTGATGACTATTCTTTTTAGTGCATTTGAACATGAGAAGTCATTCAAGTCCTTCTTATGACTCATAACTAATCCCAAAAATAAGCAGCAATGAAAGGAACAACAAAAATTGGACTGACAGGGATAAACATTGGGTAATGACCCTAGCATAGTTTTGGGAGGTGGAAACAGGGAAGTGGGATGATACAGGGCTAACAATTTCCACAATTTAGCTTGTTATAATGGGTAGGAAATGTAAAATGTGGATAAACATCAAAGAAATTCAGAAGGGTTTTGGCATCCCATTTCGTTAGTAGAGAAAAAGGGAAAAAACAAAAAGAAATCATCCAAATATAATTACAAAAAGATATTCCTGTAAACAGTTGATTAAATTTGCTTTGCTCAAAACAATTACAAAGCATTTCTTCTTCTGAATATACAACTACAGAAGATTAAAAAAAAAATGGCAAAGAATAATTCTTGTAATGTGGCCTTGGTCTAGACAAAAACATTAGACAAAGAAAGAACAAAATAAGTTTTTCTTGGATTTGAAGTGCAATATTTTTCTTGTTCTCATAACCCAAGTCAAAGCACATCTTGTTAAATGATGAGGAATTATATATATACATATACATATATATATATATATATATATATATTATAGAAAAAGGGGTAGTAATATTACTCAATTGCAGCTCCAATTTGTTCGTTATGGCCACATTTCGATTGGAAAATTGCAATGCGTCTTTAAAATGGGGAAACTATGCTACGATCAAAAAAGATATCATACAATATGAATATCATTTGTGTCATTCTCTATCAAACACCTATTGCACCGCCTGGAAGCAGAATAATTACGGTGATATCCAGACTTGAGTTTTATGCCTCATCTTTAACATAAAAATCATCAACAATTGTTTTAGTTGACAAAGGGTAGAATTCGAACGATATTAGACATGTGATAGGAGTATTATTGGTAGTTAATATATTATTCACACAAGACTCATACAGTTCATAGTCTCTGTTTTTCCTTTTCTCGACATAGAATAGAAATCGGATATGCTACGGTACGAGAGTACATAAAATAACGATGATTAACAATAAAAATTATCATAAAATAATCACCATTAAAAATGATAATCTTAAACCCTAAATCTAAACAAAATACACAACTAACTAAACATAAACAAATAAATGAAAACATGATTTCAAAAAAACTGACAACGAAAATATAAAACTTGTTACTAACCTGAAATATGTGCACAGAGATGATGTGCGAAGTTGTTAGAGGAATGAGGGAGTTATGGAATTGAGATGAAATTCGCAAGTGTGGAGATTTATGTTGTTCGAAGAGAGATGTGAAGAAGATCTCATGGGTGAATTTGGGTGCAATTTGGGAATATAGAGATTTACGATGTTAGAGTAGAGAGATATTATTCTGTCTTAAGGAGGGAGAGGATTAAAATATCTAAGGGTATTTTTTAATTAAATTTTTAAGAAAAATAATCAGAATACCAACAATAGGTGAAGATTTAAAAACCTAATATTCAACTACTATTTTCCTTGGTTGTAAGAATATTCTTACTTTCCAAACAATTCGAAAAAATGAACCAGATATAGGAATTAAAAAATCTAGGTTTAGATTATTTTCCCAACTTAGATAGATTCCTGACTAATCAAACGAGGCCAAAAGTAATAGTGTCGGTAGGCTTTGATAGGTTGCCGACACAAGGCTATTAAAGCCAATCAAACTTTGACCGTTTTGACGCAGATTGACGAAGTATATTTAAAAAATGTAAAATGAACGGTCGAAAAAATTTCGGGTTAATAAAAACTTGAACAAAATTCTGTCCATCTAATTCGATAATCTATATTTTCTAAGTCTTGTAAAAATGTCAGCAGTGTTATGGCAATTGATAATTCTGGGAATTAAACAAAAAATAGAACAAATTAGTGCGAGGATTTAATAGAAAGAACGGTAGCGAAGAATATGATAAATATGAATACGGAAGTTCCAACTTCAGGAGCAGTTAATCATCTCAATTATTGGTGAAAATCATGAATTGGTTACATCATGTCGATAACAGATAGCGCATTAACTAAAGTAGGACTTATGAAGGGAGTAAATATGGAACACAAATAGTTGCACAAGACGTATTTAGGGGGGCCCCAAAAGAAAAAAGAAAAAAAGAGCCAAAGCAGCGCCAGAAAGTAAAGTAGAACATAAAGGAATTGAGCATGCAAAGCAAACTTATCCAAAGAAGCAAGTGGAGAAAGCAATCAGCCAGCTAGTGTCCAACTTCATTAAAGTTGATAGGTGATAGAAATTAACGTTATTCGAGATTCAAACAATTAACTCCCTGCTTTCTACAACAGCGAAAAGGGATGATGTCTGAAGTAATTGACAAAAAAAAAAAAAATGAAAGTAAAAGCATAACATAATTGGTGTTAGTAAGCAAGAAACAAGAAACAAAGGCTCTATTTAGATATATATTATTTAGAGAATTATTCATAATAATTATTTAAGAATTTTTGTTGACTTTTTGAAAAAGTGAAAAAGTGTTTAGATTTTGAAAATTTTGTAAAGACTTATTTAGATAATGAATAATTATTTTAAAAAAGTGTTTTAATTGTTCAAAAACTTCCTAAATAACTTATCACTTTTTTACACAATTATTCACAAATATAACTTTTTTTTTGCTTTAAATTCTGTTTAGAATAACGAGAAAAATTACGACGAACATTTTCGACTCCATGTACGACATCAATGAAGTAACAAGTATTGACACTAGACACTCCTAGCCTCCAGTCGAGTGAAAATTTTGAAAACATAAACAGATGGTCATTACAACACAAGCATTCTATAACTATAATTCGATTGTGGTCAAAAAGTAAAAAGGGTTTGAATTTTGAAAAAAATTAAAATTTAAAATGAAAACAATTTGTGAAAATTTTTTAACAAAAAATTTTAAAAAGGTCAAAATTTTTTTGACTTTTTTTTTTTCAAAAAAATTTTCCTCCAAACCAAACACAACATCTAAAAATTTAGACACACTCTTTGGGCTCAAACTAACATAAATCTCTTTAAATACTTAATAAATCTTGGGGGGAAAAAACGTAAATGGCCACTCAATTATTATAATTTTTAATCCACTTTAGATCATTAAACTATTTTAGCTAACAGCTGTATTATCTTCTGTCGGTGTTGGGACACCGTGTCAAGCTAGAAAAGTATATATCAAGGTGTTAGGAGGGACGTTATGTCAAGCAAGGAAGGTATGCATCAATTAACGTAACATCTTTTTTTTGTTTTTTTTTCTGAGTAACATCTTTAGATGAGTGAGTATTAAGTAGTGCGTCATGTGACGTTTGAAAATTAATCATATATTATTAAATATAGATGTAAACTATCATCATTATGTGATGATAAATTATTAATTTTAATACACTACATAAGAATATACTTAGTGCATTTCGTTAATTTGCCTGCTTTAGTGCATTTCTTTAATTTGCCTGCTTGCTAATTGTCAAGAGGGCTACCATGAAATCAACACCATAGATAATAAAATATTGCAAATTCAACCCCATAGTTTGTCTTTTTTTGTCTTATTCTAAAAGTGCGTGTGAATCCCTCCTTGGATATTCTAGCCATATGGCCACAAACTTGAGAATTCAAATTTTGTTTTTTTTGTCAAACAAACTTGAGAATTCCAGGCTGGGACAATAATGTACATAATAGAATCCCAAGAATGATGTTTCCCCGTGCTGTTAAAGGAGATGCCTGATGTGTCAGAAAAAAAAAAAAAAAAAGGTGATGCCTGAAGCACAAGCTCTACCAAAACTTCAAAATAAGGTACCAATTCCAAGCTTGAAGTCACCGTTTTTCAACAATCAGACCACTAGATATGTAGTTTCACATCTTGTTTTGAGCTTATTAATTTAGCAGTACGGCTTAAAAGGTATAATTTCAAAAAGGTTATAGTCTATGTTCATGATTTCCTTTCCCATTAGCTTTTCTTTCTAGAGATAGGGGGAGGAATGGAGTGGGTCACGTTAGCATTGCTTTCTACTACAGCAAAAGAAAATGAGGTTTGAAATAATTAATAGAAAAGCCAAAAGCATAAGAATGAGTGTTGTTGATAATGAATGAAGTTCTCCTGGTTCCTGATCAGATGAAAAGAAAATCTAAAAGCAGGATGGAATTTAGAATTATTCTACAAATTGGTCCATTTGGAATGGGATTCTTGTTCAGTGATTTCGCATTTACGGAATGGACGAGCTCAAATTGACATAAATCTCTTTAAATAATTAATAAATCTTCGGGAAAAAAACATAAAATGGCCGTTCAATTATTATGAAAGTCCACTTTAGGTCAATAAAATATTTCAGTTTTCAAATTACTCACCAACTAGTAGAAGTGATGTAATTTATCATTCTGTTACTTTTGTCGTTATTTCTACTATCTCCTGCCAAGCGAAGGGACATTATTTCAAGTTAGGAAAGTATATATCAAGCTGTCAGGTGTATGGACATTATATGTCAAGCTAGGAAAGTGTACATCAAGCATTTTTTTTTTTTTTTTCCTTTTCGTTTGCTCCATTATGCATGCTGGCTCCATACAGCGCACCAATATTGCTTTCTTTGTTTTCTTTCCCTTCTCCGCTTTGATTCTATTCACAATAAGCATCATCCAGGTAAAAATTCAATTTAACTGGAGAGAAATTGTAAGAAACACAATAATGAAGCCAGGAAGATCTCGTTTCCCCACCCCAACCAAGCACCCCACCCCAAAAAAAAAAAAAAAAAAAAAACCCCACCACCCACAAAAAAAAAAAAAAAAAAAAAACAAAAATCCTACACCCAAAACACAGAAAAACAAAAAAAAAAAAAACCCATCTACCTTTTGGCCAAGTTCCTTTCCTTATGTCGCATCTCTTCAAATTTGACACCATTTAAAAATTTCAACTACAACCAAATATCATGAGTATTATCACCGCCATGATCATGATGCTAGTGGTGGTGATGCTAGACTGCTAGTTAATAGAGAGAAGAAGAATATAAAAAGGAAATCAGAGACAAAAAGAGAAGGAAATTAAATGAAGTTGGGATCTTTTATAGGAAATTATTTATTAACTCCATGTTTTGATACATATACTTGCCTCTTTATTTTTTATTATATAAAAGACCAAAAAACATCTGATTATTGTTCACGCTAAGGTCCTATAATCCGGGGTTATTTCAAAGAAACATAAACGTAAAATCTCATAATTCAAAGGTAATTTGTTGTTTTCATATAATAAAAGATACTGAGCTGAATGTCCCCGTCGAAAAAATAAACTAATCGTTACCTTTTCTTTTTATTTATGATTTTAATTTAGATCAAATGAAATAAATAACTTAAACTTAACTGAGTAGATGATTGCTAACTACTAAAGTTCACGGAATGGCCTAAATTATAATATTTTTAACAGTTGAGTGGTTGTTTTAAAAATTGAAATGGTGTAGTGGCCAAAAGAGGATTATCGCTAGTTAGAGATGGCAAATGGGCGGGATGGGTGGGATTTGGGCGGGATTTAATTGGGACTGTAAAATATGGGTCATACCCAAACAGTCCCATATTTGTCATGGGATCAATATGGGTAGGGACTAAAATGGGCTAACTAGTCCCATTTGATACCGCCCAAAAACCCAATTTATCCCATTTTATTATTTTTCTAAATTATCTTTTCCTTATTAATCAATTGTTATTTTGTTAGATTACTTATTTTTTTTAGTTTAACATGAATACTTCTTTTTTATATCATTTATTTTTTAATTTCTTGACCTAAAAAATTTCTAACATTTTTTTGTTTTTATATTATTATTTTTTTAGATCTCGTTTATTAATGCTCTTTAATCTTTTAATTATAAACTATAGTTTTCCAATTATTACATGTAAAGAGGATAGATTGAAGATGTGCAGAGATTTAATTTAGTCTACACCTGAAAAAATCAATTTAGATATTATCTTATTAAAATTCCTAATACTAAAATCCATTACTAAAGTAATGAAGCAAATTAAAAACTAAAATAAATCAACATCTCATTCGTTCATGGACATTACAAACTTTGATGAAACTAGAATATAAATACTAATTTCGCCAAAAATAAGGTTGAACTGAAATTAAGGAACTCAACATATAAAATTCACATGAATTTTTTTAGTACAAAGATCAGTTTAACCACATAAAATTGATGTCAATAGGTAAAATTTAACATAATATTTATAGTAGAAATAGATGAATCGAAGAGGGCAAAATGAAGAAGCTAAGAATGCAAAAATAAATTTACAACTTGTCCATCATTGAAAAAATGAGTATTCCATTGTTATTGAAAAAAATGTTAAAAACTAAAAAACAAATAAAAAATGAAAGATGTTTTGTTAATGTAGCTTAAAACAAAGGATTTTTTCAAAAGAGAGTACGGAAGAGGTGGATCTGATCAAATACAAATTATTTTAAGGTTTGTCTATATTTGGGTATGGGAATCCCAATTATTTCCCAATCAGGACCCATATTTAAATGGGTGTTAATGGGTATAATCCCAAATAAGCCCAATCTCATATTATTGATACCCATCCCGCCCAAATTAAATATGGGCATGGGATCCCAATGGGTCTTGGGACTGATTGCCAGCATTATCGCTAGTTGAGCGACCCTATAGGTTTTTCATCCTAGATGCTATACGAGCTCGCTGTCTCCTATTTGTTCATGTGAAAATATAACAATACCATGTTCTTCACAGCAATTAAAATCACTGCATTTTTTCTTTCGTTTCGTGAATCAAATGAAAATAATTTTTTTTTTTTTTTGTCTTTTCACACAACTCAAAAAGTTAGACTGAGCATAAGAAAATTGAAATGCCAATATCATCACTCAATTTTATATCAAACTTAGGTTTCGCATTCCGACATCCCAATTCTATAGACGGATAAGTTATTGAACAAGTTATAAAAAAAAAAAAAAAAAAAGATGGTTTGTAGATTATCCAAAAGCTATGTAGAACGGATTGGTTCGATGATGATATTGGTTTTACCATTAAAATTGGCTCTTCAAAAGGATTCATGATCAAGCCTTATGTTAAGATACAATTCTCTTGATTCACATGCACTTTCTGTTCATTTGTCTGTATGTTTATGTACACGAAGTGGTGGAGCCACATGAGTGAAGTTGAGCAATTGTCCAAGAAGCAAGCATTTGAGATTCAAATTAAATATCCATCAAAACGACAACAAAAGTAAACCTCAATGCATTAGATTTTTTTGAATTCACAACAAAAGTAAACCGGACTTCAAATGCAGATTTCAATTCTTTAGTCATTTTTCTTCATATGTTGGAGTCCGTCTTTCAATTCCGAATATTTCTGGTACCGAGTCTTTTCAGTCTTTCTGTCATTTTAGAGTCTTTTTAGTCTTTTTGTCATTTTAATAGTAATTTTGGCTTTAGTAATCCATTATTTTGTGCTGGTCATTTTACATTAGGAGAGGATTCAGATTGCATGACCCACCAAAAGAATCATGATAATGAAGCTTAGAAGACTGATCTAAGCTGATTGAATTGGAGATTGAGCAACACAATTTTTTTTTTCTTCAATCATTTGTTGAAACACCAGTTTTATGATTTATTTGAATTCCGCTTTAGTAGCACTAGCAGCCAGTCTGCTCTGAATTTTTTTTTTTTTGCATAAAAAAATCATGAATATTGCTTTCTGAAGTGGTTTCTTCTATTCATTCAATCTTCTTCCACTATTTAACTTTGTTTTCTTTGATCAAATAATAAAATTGATCCAGTGATTACTTGCCAAAATTCGAACAATAAATTAGCATTGGCAATGAATTCCAAAACCCATTAGATCCAACACTCATATTTAATTTGAATGGGATATGTATTAATAAATGCGATTGGACATATTTAGGATTGTACTCATTTTTGCCCATATAGGCATGATTAGAAATTGCTTGGGACCCATACCTAAATATAAACAAACCTTGAAAGAACTTGTACTGCCCAGTGCAATCTTGTAAGATGCACTGCAAAATAGTCTTCATTTTTGGGTTTTATCTAAGTTTGTAATATCCATGAACGACTGAGTTGTTGATTTGTCTTAATTATTAATTTGCTTCATTACTTCAGTGATAGATTTTTAATATCAGGTGCTTTAATAAAATAATATCAAAATTATTTTTTTATGGCATAGATAAATTAGATCTTTGCACATTTTAAATCTATCATCTTTGCATGTAATCATTGAGAATTATAATTTATAATTGAAAGGTTTAAAAATATTAATAGATGAGAATAAAAAAGAATAATATAAATACCAAAAAATTGAAAATTTATTGCAGTTAATAACTAAAAAAAATAAATTATATATAAAAAGAAAATATTAAGGTTAAACTAAAAAAACTAAATGATATTAAAAAAGCAATTGATTAATAAGAAAAGATAGTTTAAAAAAATAATAAAATGGAATTTATTGGCTATTTAGGGAGTATTAAAATGGGACTAGCCTATTTTAGTCCTGCCTATATTGATCACATGACAAATATGAGATTGTTTGAGTATGGCTCATATTTCACAGTCTCAATTAATGCCCAAATCCTACCCATTTGCTATCTTTACAATAAATATATGGTGTCCTTTTTAATATCAAATGGTCAAGTAAAGTCGTAGAGAAAAGGAGTAGGCAATTTTTGAAGAATGGCTCCAAAATGATCCCACCATTGATAGATCCAAATTTGAAAATTATTGTTATAAAAATGCTAGCCAAATTGAATAAACCAAAATGATTGAAGGTCTAAAATAGAAAAATTATACCAAGCTTCAATATAATCAGTTGAATGGGAGTGAAAGGTTGAGAAAAATTTGATTGGAGTAGTCAATGGGATAGGCCGATCTTGTGGTATAAAAAATTTTCTAATAATTAGTTTATGGAATTTTGACTGTTCTTCAGCCACTCCTTTCGGAAGCCATTTTGGAGGATCAATAAATAAGTGTCCACTAATATAAATTCGAGAAACATTCTATTTTTTTTATGAATTATCAATTTTGAAATTGAAATTTAGAAAAAATATTCTTTCTTCCAAACTACAGCAAAGGTAAACCTTAATTTCTTAGGTTTTTTGAATTCATAGCAAAAGCAAACCGAACTTCAAATGCGGATTTCAAATCATTAGTCCTTTTTCTTCATATATTGGAGTCCGTCTTTATTTTTTTTTTGTCAAGTATTTAACATTCTAATCTACTCCAAATCTATTCTAGGGGATGATCTAACTGGACCTGATAGGATCCATGGGAACTGAACCACTATTGGACCAGAGGAACACTATGGTGCAAACCTTTAGATTTTGAAATAATACATAACTGCGGCTGTAAGTGGGGTTTGAAACCCCAACCTGCAACAGGGGGAGCTTTTAACTGCCCCCTGACCATCGAGCCATTGGCTCGGTGGCTTATTGGATTCCGTCTTTCAATTCGAATATTTTTTGTACCGAGTCTTTTTTAGTCTTTTTGTCATTTTAGTAGTAGATTTTGTGTTGTCCATTTCACATTACGAAAGGATCTTGACCTCAATGCCATAGGGCTTTTGAGTTCACAACAAAAGTAAACGAGACTTCAAATGCGAATTTCAAATCTTTAGTCCTTTTTCTTCATGTGTGGGAGTTCGCCTTTCAGTTCCAAATATTTTTGGTCCAAGTCTTTTTAGTCTTTTGTCATTTTGTTAGTAGTCCATTGTTTTGTGTTGTCCATTTTACATTAGGAAAGGGTCCTGACCTTAATGCCTTAGATTTTTTGAGTTCACAGCAAAAGTAAACCGGACTTCAAATGCGGATTTCAAATCTTTCATCCTTTTTCTTCATATGTTGGAGTCTGTCTTTCAATTTTGAATGTTTTTGGTACCGAGTTTTTTCAATCTTTCTGTCCTTTTAGTAGCAGTTTTGGCTTTAGTAGTCCATTGTTTTGTGTTGTTCATTTTAGATTAGGAAAGGGTCCCAACCTTCAAGTCTTAAGTTTTTTGTGTTCATAACAAAAGTAAACTGGACTTTAAATGCGGATTTCAAATCTTTAGTCCTTTTTCTTCATATGTTGGAGTCTATCTTTTAGTTCCAAACATTTTTGGTGCCAAGTCTTTTCAGTCCTTTTGTCATTTTAGCGGCAACTTTGGCTTAGTAATCTGTTGTTTCGTGTTGTCTATGTTACATTAGGAAAGGGTCTTGACCTTAATGCCTTAGATTTTTTGATTTCACAACAAAAGTAAACCGAACTTCAAATGCGGATTTCAAATCTTTAGTCCTTTTTCTTCATATGTTGCAGTAAGTCTTTCAATTCTGAATGTTTTTTGTACTGAGTTTTTTCAGTTTTTTTGTCATTTTAGTAGTAGTTTTGGCTTTACTAGTCCATTGTTTTGTGTTGTTTATTTTACATTAGAAAGAGTCCTAGGTTTTTTGTGTTCATAACAAAAGTAAACTGGACGTCAAATGCGGATTTCAAATCTTTAGTCCTTGTTCTTCATATGTTGGAGTCCGTCTTTCAGTTCCAAACATTTTTTGTGCCAAGTCTTATCAATCCTTTTGTCATTTTAGCAGCAACAGCTTTGGCATTAGTAATCTGTTATTTTGTGTTGTCCATTTCACATTAGAAAAGGATCCTGATTGCATAACCCACCAAAATAATTATCATAACAATTAGTTGAAGTAAATAACAAAGCTTCTTTTGCAGAAGACTGATTTTGAGCTGATTGAATTGTAGATTCAGCTATTACACTATTCTTTTCTTCTTCAGTCAAAGACTGATTTTGAGCTGATTGAATTGTAGATTGAGCTATTACACTATTCTTTTCTTCTTCTGTCACTTGCTGAAACACCAATTTTATGATTTCTTTGAATGGGATAATTTCACATGTCTCTCCTGAAGTTTGTCATAATTATACCTACTTTTCCTCAGGTTTCAAGAATTACACGTACACTCCTTATGTTTATATTTTGATAAGAATAAATTTATTTTGATAAAGTAATCCAAAAACACGCTAAAATATCCTTAATTACTTGTGAAAAAGAAAAATAAACCTTAACAAAATTAATAAGTTAGTTCATAATAATATCAAAGTACTTATATTCGTACACTAAATTTCTATCTCCATCAAATTCTATTTTATGAAACCCAATTATTTGACAAATCTAAATAAATTTACTTTATCTATCATAATTTTACAAATAAATATTTTAATAAGAAATACATAACCAATGTAATAAAAAGGTTATGTGTAAATTACTTGGAAGACCTAATTAGAGGGGTAGAAAATTTTGAGTTTTGGATTTATTATTTATTTTAAAAGTAGTTAAGGATATTTTAGGATATTTAGTTGGTGTTCTTTGGTCAAATCATTAAAATGAGTTTGTTTTGTTATAAAAAATAGGGATAATTTCACATACCTCCGTTGAGGTATGCCATAATTGCACTTATCTCCTCTCAGGTTTTAAAAATTACACTTGCACCTGCTATGTTTATATTTTTTATAACAAAATAAGTCTATTTTAATAATGCAACCCAAAAACACCAACCAAACACCTTAAAATATCCTTAATTTCTTCTAAAAAAGATAAATAAATTTTTAAAAATTAATTAATTAGTCATAAAAATGTCAAAAGAACTTATATTTTTACATCAAATTTTCAATTTTCACTAAATACTATTTCTCTAAAACTCAGTTTTCTGATTAATATAAATAAATTTATTTTGTGTATCAAAATTTTACAAACAAATATATTAAGAAGAAAGAGATGACCAATTTAAAGGCAATTAAGGATATCTTAAGATGTTTGGTTGGTCTTTTTGAGTTATATTATCAGAATGGACTTATTTTGTTATAAAAAAATAAACATAGAGGTGGGAGTGTAAATTTTAAAAATTGAAGGAAGGCAATTGTAATTATGGAAAACCTCAGGAGAGGTATGTGAAATTATCCCAAGAAAATATAAACAAGAGGTGTATGTGTAATTTTTAAAACTTGAGGGGAGATTCCTACAATTATGACAAATATTGGGGTTTGAATTAGCTACTTTGAAATTTACCTTTTTTATATAAAAATTTCATGAATATTGCCTTTTGAAGTAGTTTCTTCTGCCCATTCAATCTTCTCCCGCCATTTAACTTTGTTTTCTCTTATCAAACACTGAAATCTATCTACTGTTTGCTTTGTCAAAATTTCAACCATAAATATATGGTCTCCTTTCTTATACCAAATAGCGGAGTAAAGCCTTTTCTTCAAATAGTAGTAAATTTCTAGAAAAGGTAGATAAGAATGATCTAAAGTCATGGAGAGAAGTAGGCAATATTTGGGGAAAGGCTTCTAAATGATCCCGCCATCGATGAAACCAAACTGGGAATTTATAGTTATCAAAATGGTGGCCAAATTGAATAAACCAAGAATGATTGATGATCTAAAATTGAAAAAAATTATGCCAGACTTCAATATAATCAGTTTAATGATATTGAGAGGGAATGAAACATTGACAAAATTAGATTCGAGTAGTAAAAGAATGGGCCAATCTTGAGGTCTCAAAATTTTTCTAATAATTACTTTAGAGAAAATTGTAGTTTTAGTGCTAAATGTCTGGGTCATCAGTAGTTTCAATTTCTAAAGTTTGGATAAAAATCTAGTACCAAATCTTTTAACATTTTAGCACATTTAATCTTATTGATCAATTTTGTCAAAATCTTATCGGAATCCAGTCATACAATACTTACGTGCCGATTACAAAAACTTTCAAAAAGAATTAGAAAAAAGAAAAAAAATTTAATTGTCATAATTTGTAAATAAACACCATATGAATGCACCACCTAGGTGGATTTTTTTTAGCTTTATCAACTTGTTTAACGTGTGTGAACTCAAATTAGTGCCTCTAGTTATAAATTATGGTAAATAAATTTTTTTCATTTTTTAATTTTTTTTAAAAATTTGGTCATTGGCATGTGAGTTTCACATGATCAGATTCCGATAAAATTTTAGCAAAACTGGTCAATAAGACTAAACATGTTTAAAAATTGAAACATTTAGTAATACATTTGTTTTATCCAAACTTTATTGAAACTGCTGTTGCCAAAACTGTAATTTTCTCATTACTTTATGGCACTTCTCTAGGAAGCCATTTTGGAGGATAATTAGAATCAGTTCCACTAATATAATTTCATAAAGCATTATATTTTTATATGGATTGTCAACTTTGAAATTGAAATTTGGAAAAAATATTCTTTCAGTTGTTGAAAAGTTAAAGAGTAGTAAACCCGGGTTCAATTGGAATTAAATAGTGCACTAAATTTTTAGTAAAATAAGTTGATGGAGTAGTTGACAACAATTCAACTGAAGGAGAAACAGTAGTAGATTTTGCAATACTGGTAGACGCAAAAGATGGAGGAGTAGGAGGTCTGAAAGACGATGGATTTGAGGTAGAAGCTCTAGCTGTAGATCTTTAAAAGGTGCCAAAACCCTGATTTCATCTCAAATTTAGAGTAAATCTTTGAATTATAAATTCTTTTTATAAATCTCTTTTATTAAAGCCTGTTTTCAATAGATTTTTTAACCAGCTTTTAGATTATAGATTAACAATAATATGTATTAATAGTGTTATCAATTAAATCTCAAATTAGATTTTAGATTTTTTATACAACTAATTTGAGATTATTTAGTTGTACAAAAAATCTAAAATCTAATTTAAGATTTAATTGATAACACTATTAATACAGATTATTGTTAATCTATAATCTAAAAGCTAGTTAAAAAATCTATTGAGAACAGGCCCTAAGAATAGGGTATCTAATCTATTGTAAAACTTTATCTAAAGGTTTGTAATTTCTTACAAGTCTTGGAGTTCCTCTTTCTAATTCAGTAGCATTTTGGAAATAGAAGGCAGAGCAACTCCATGGGCTTTTACTTAGTCTAATAAGATTCATATTTAATAATTCTTCAATTTCTTTTTTGCAGTATTCTAGTAACTCTTTGTTTATTTGAATAGGTCTAGCTTTTGTTGGCATCTTTTCTTCTCAAAATTCTTTGATATGAGGTAATCTTACCACATGATTTTTTCTTTCCCAAAAAGCGTTAGTTAGAGAATTTGGTTAAAGTAGTTAGGCTGAGCTCGCAATTGTCAGGTAGTAGGTTAGTCAGGATTTTTCTTGGGTGGACCGGATCCACAGATCCACTTGTGAATTCAACGGTGGTGGATGATAGAACCACCAAGATTCGGTGGGATCCATCGAGCATTGGTGGCCTCCTAATCTATTGTTGGGTCCACGGTGGGATCCAGTCTACACAAGAATCTCTCGGTTAGTAATTACTTTACAATTCTTCATGTAAGGATTAGTAGGGAGTTGCTTACCTTTGTAATCAATTTCTATTGATCGTTTCTCATACTAAATAATAATTCTCTCTCTAAGCCTATTTCTCTAATTCTTCTCTAGTCTTCTTTCTCCAAATTAATAAGTGATCATAATATAATATTAAGTGAGAAAAAACATCTGTGACCTAAATTATATAAAGATGGTCTTATCACAGAAAGACAACACAATTATGTCTCGATAACGAAACAAAAGCCACGTAATGGACACCATTCAACCACTCAATTTTTCATGAACAAAACCTCACCTTCAAAACTTAAATTTTCATTCCAGTCATCGGACATCTTAACAAATCTGTATCACTTGTCGGCAACTAATGCATGTCAACACGTTTACGACAAAATCCTGATCTTATTCAGATTGCTTCCGGACAACAACAAGCTCAACAACCATGACATAGGAATAAACCATGTCACAATTCACAACCCAAAATTATTCACCAAAGCAATTAGCTTTAGATCATTAACTCGTTACAACTGTGAAAAGATCACAAAAGTCATAGAAAAACAAAAGATGTTGCATTAACCAATAGAATGTTTCTTAACAATTAATGCATCCATTTATCATTCAATTAATTTAAATCACCAAAGTATAAACAAAATCAGAACAAGAAACAAAAACAAATTTAGAACAAAAACCAAGGAAAAAAGAAACATCCCATGTGATATTTATATTCAAGACATCGGAGCAGAAAACAAAAGAAAAATTTAAACAGGCCCAATATTACACCAATGAAGGTAATGTTAGATTTTTTAATCTAATTATGGGCTTACATTAATTGTGATTAATAGTTGAGAAAATGCGGTAAAATATGAGACATAAAGTGGGCCATTATTTTGGTTTAATTATTGGCCTATTATTCTAATATAATAAGATATAAATTAATTGTGTAGGCCTATTAGTCCACTGGGGATTATTAGATGAAAAATCTAATGTGTTTAATATATAAGGAGTGCTAAGTTCCTCCCTAAGAATCTGAACAACAACTAAACTCAGGTTTTATCTCTCCAACATCTAAGAGACTTAGTCGAAAGATGTGGAAAAGAGAACTCAGCGAACTTGATCACTGATCTCGATCAAGTTTTATCTAACTATTCTCTAAATTAGTATTCTAAAATATCATGTATGATTTTGAGTGTAGAATAATTTTTATTAGGTAATACATAACAGAAAGGTTGGATTTGGGGGAAGCCAATAAGGCTCATGAGTTATTTCTTTTCTTTTCCAGAAATTTTTATGATGCCTTTATGTGAAGAAATCAAAGGAACTGTAAATGATGAAATGCGAGGGTCAAATTTTGGACAGGTAACAAAAACATTACTAATAGTAATGAATTAAAAATGTGGACCCTTGATCGATATATAAATATTTATTTTGCATCTCAAGCTTTAATTAGCTCGTGATACTTTGCACCTAAACTCTTGTTCTATCCGCTTACACACCAAATTCTTTTAATTATCCCGATTTGCTCTCTATACTATTTAATCCATCTCAATTTTTGCTCAATCAAAACCTTATAGCCCACTCAATTTTGATTCAGTCGCCATCATTGTTCACAAACATAATCATTCTCCCTCACCTTTTTCTCGTTGAACTTTGTTGAACTTGGTTGCAAACTAATTGATGAACTACCAAGCAATTATGGCGATGGGTGGCGTGAGAGAGGAAAAGGGAAGAAAACTTTTGATTTTTGCCTTTTATTAACGAATGAACCAAAATGGGACAAAATAAAATGTTTAAGGAGTAAAATGTCCCAAGCTGAAGTTTGAGATGCAAAATAAAAACTGATGTGAAGTTTAAGGTGTAAAGTGAATTATCCCAAGTACAAAACGTTAGAAAATTTGCCATGTCAAGGTATGGCACAATTGGGAAAAAAATCAAAATTCATCCAATCTCCAATGTTTTAGGCACTTGGAATTTATCAATGAAAAACCTTTCCTAATAGCACTATAAAGCAAATGCAATAAATAAATCCAAAAGAATAAAAATTAGAAGTCAAAGAATGCTGGGGGCAGTTTGCTTGCAATTTATGCTAGGGCACTCTTTAATTTCGAGGAGGTGTTGCTTTTGTAGGAAACTAAAATTAAATGGTCGAAGCAACTAAATACAGGAGGATAACAATTGTGAACACATGCATATGTGTAATTATCGTGTCTCTCGTTAGAAAAATATTTAATTTTAGAGTCTCTAAAAAGAGTAAATTAACAAAATTGATTAAGACCATATTCATACATTATGGATGTACTTGGTTCATCCTGTATTGACAATTAAATTATGTTTCTTCCTTGCACGTGTGGTCGTTGTTTATCATGTTGCTTCTGTGGGCTATATTTTTGGTAATAAACACTGAAATATCACAGGATGACTTGCATTCTTGTCATACAAAATCAGCAAAATTTGCAGGTGAATGGCTGTTAGGTTGGTCTAAACTACACGGCCCACCCTAATGCAACTTCTACGCTTTTTGGCATGTTTAGCAAATGCTTTAGCTTTTGTACATATATATGAAGCTTTATTTAGGGAAAACATGATCCAAATCTGCTGTTTGATAAGTGTGGTTGCAAAACGCACTTCTGCGGTGCATATTTATTCCATTTTGGAACCTAATATGCATAGATTTATAACCAAATTTTTTTTTAATTGGTACCTACTATGCACAGGTTAACTACACACAAATAACTATTATCTAACTAGTATATAAAAAGCACTTCAGCAACTATTCATTCTCCTCACATTGCGCCACATGTCAGCTCTATATTTTCTTTTGGGATAATTTCAGAAACCTCTCCTGAGGTTTTTGACAATTACACCTGGCCTCTTGAAGTTTCAGAAATTACACTTAGCTCCCTTGCTTTTACTGTTTCAATAACAAAACTTCAAAATATATAGTGAATATCTTAAATTGCCCTTGTCTTCTTAAAAAAAAAAGATACACTACCAATATACAAATTTCCTTACTTATATATTAATTTATAATTTCCAAATTAGGATTTCACAAAACAATTGGACAGTATAAATATCAAAAGCTCCAAAAGAATCCTACAATGCCCTCAACAAGTGCATAAATAATTTTAAGAAAAATTCCTGAGATAGCCAAAGCCATACCAAAAAATCTTGCAACACCTTCAACAAGTATATAAATAATTTATAGCAAAACCCACATCATCTTTCTTTTGTGGCATTTGCGACAAGTTTAATAACCAAAACAAAAAACAAATTAACAATAAAGATTATATCACCAAAATTCTAATTTTGAAAAATCCCAAATATTCATATTTTCAACATAAATTTGCGGTTTATTAAAGGTTTTTTATGAATAGGGAGAAAGGATGTAGTGAAGAGAAAATGGGTTTTTTTTATAAAAGAGAAAAGAGGGAGAAGGGGTGAGGGAGGGTGGAGTGAAGAGAAAGTTGGTAATATGTTTTTTTAATAAGGACATTATAGTCTTTTTGACTAAAGAAGGGAGGTAAGTGTAATTTCTAAAACTTCAAGGGGCTAGGTGTAATTGTCAGAAATCTCAGGGGAGGTTTCTGAAATTATCCCTTTTCTTTTTTTGCCAGTTGGGTTGATTTGGTCTTTCATTTCTTTGGGCTTTTGGCCGCTTCAGCATACTGGGATTTTGGCCAGAACATGAGCCTTAATTTACATTGAAATTAAATTTAGAGTTTTCATTTTATCTTTGCTTTAATTCACATTTCAACTCGGTTGCTTGTGTTTTGCTTTGGTTGCCATCTTATCTTTTGCTTTACGTGTCATTCAATTGCTCTGTGAATAGTTTTTTTTTTTTTTTTTTTTTAAATCCTTGTGGTGCGTTTCAAAGTTTTGCCAAACTGGAGGCAGAATCGAAATCTCAAAAATTTTTGCATCCTCTTTTTTCTTTGAGTTTTTTCTTTTGGATTTATAATTTTGTTTTTGTACATCTATTGTACATAATAAACAAAAGAAAATGAATTTATACTCTCCACAATTTATCTTGTAAAATAAAAAATCATTATTTTTAGAATTTGCTGGTTTTGAAAGAAAACTTATAACATTATAATTCATAAATATTTTAATGCAAAATAAATGTACAGATTATTAACTTAGACATAAACAAATATGAATATTCTTTTAGGATTTTTCAAGTAAAGCAGTTTTCATCTTTTGCTTGGGAAGTAAAAGTGTAAGACTACAAAAGATTAATATTTTTTTTGGTTATTATTAATATTATTATTTTTAGGCAGAAATGTATTCCTTAGAGTGGAAAAGCGCAAAGAAAACAAAAGACGCCAAGTGTACTATCATAACTTGTTGTTTAAATTTATCAACAATGTTAGGGGACAGGGCAATCTCAAACATGCAGAATGTTAATATACCTTTAGTAATTTGTAGCTTAAATGTATCAACAAAAATTATTATACTTATTTGACTTTAGTAGTGTCAAAATTTTTTTTTCTCAAAATGACATCTGTTTTGAACTTTGAAGTTTAAATGATGAAATTTAAAATTTTTTAGGCTAATGTAGATAGAAACGCATTTTGTTCTTGTTGGTGGTTTTTTTTTTTTTTTGTGTTTTGGGGGGGGGGGGGGGGGAGTGGGGTTTGAGGCAATGGGCAAATAGGAAGCGACTTCATAAATATTCTAATTTCTGAAATTTCTCCTTAATTGCTTCTTTCTTGTGAAATCCTTAGGAGATTTTTTCGTTCGTTTGAATATTTGAAAATAATGGATTGTAACTTGGATATATTATGGGTATGAATAGTAATTAAAATATCAACAGTAAGGCTGTTATCTTTTTATTTTTGGTGAAATCTCTTCTTTGATTTCTTTTCTTTTTATTTTTGGTGAAATCTCTTCTTTTGATTCTTCTTTCTTGTGAAATTCTAAGGAACTTTTTTCGTTGACAATAATAATGGACCATGATTTGAGTATATTGTAGGTATTTTTATTATAATTGAAAATAATGACAATACTGTACATAACAAATCATACTGTGCATAGGAGACAAGCGGCATACCTAAAATTTCTTTGGTCATTATGTAATATTTATAACTTAAGCTTTTATTACTTCAATTATTAAAGCTCCATTGAATATCTGTCAAAAACCCTTTTTTTCTTAAATTTAACTTCCTAAAGACTGATATGTAAAAGCTTCTTACTTATATTAGATTAATTGGGGTATAATCAATTTAATCATGCACTAAATATCACATGATAAAAATACATGTAGCATACAAAGTCTCCCGCACGGTGTGCATTAGGTGGAATATAAGCACGCACATGAATTATGTGAAATATTTTTATTTTAGCCCCTCTAAATCTGGGAGGGGAAAAAAAAAAAAAAGAAGTGGCCAAAATGTTGGGCGAAGACTGCACCTTGCGCGACGGGCCGTCACCAGTATAAATATTAAATACACAAACTCACATGTTTTTTCTCTTTTCCTTTCCTCTTTTAGACAATTTTCGTTTATTCAACCAACACTTTCTCGATTCATTAACACTTACATTCCAACTATTGAACCCCGTTAGACGTGTCCAAGTACCTGCTTCTTGAATATTAAAGAGAGGGATGGATCTGAGTCCAAGGCCCATTATAACACAATGCAAAATTCTGGAATCCAAATATAGTGGACTAAAAAGCCACTGACAGCGTCAGGAAAGTTTTGTGTTCTTAGATTAATCTTCATAAAAAAAGATTTTTCAAGGACAATTTTGTATTAGTGACCTTGCCACAATTCAATGAGTGTCTGTTTTTCATTGAAAGTTTTTCCATTTTTTTCTATTTTCAAATAAGGTTTTCTCTAAAATGTATTCGTAATTGTTTGCTTAGTATAAGATAAGAGTGCAACAACAGTTGTCTACCAGTTTTGCTCATTATTACCTATAAATCTAACACTTTAGATACAAAAGTGTACACATATCCATTATTATTCTGCATTTTGAGAGCTTAGAATAGACAAATTTTGAAATAATTATTTTATTAAATGCTACGAGGAAAAACACGGAGATATGGAAACAAGTTTAGGGAGCAAAAGAGTTTAAAAAACAATGATTGGGAACATTTCTGTTTTCTACAAAAATTTGCAATTTGCGAAGTAAATTTTGCCAAGACTTCATTAATTAACCACTACAAAATATATAAAAAATCATGGGCTTAAGATTGATCTACATGCTATTTTACTCTGTCCGCACGCGCATGTTTGGTGTTCGTACCTTCCAAATCCACGAGGCTCATCTCTTGGTTAACTATGCTCTGCCTTTAGACTTGAGCAGTAAAAAAAAAGGACATTAGTTGTTTGAATCAAAGAACATTTTTTTTTTGAAGAAATTGAATCAAAGAACATTAGAGCAGCCAACACAACGATGACAACAGTACAATGATTGTTGCAACAAAAAATATTATCAAGATTCAGATAAATAAAGCAGTACGATGATTGTTACAGAAAAAAAGGATGTTGCTTTAATACATTTATTTGATTAACTCAGTTGCCATATGAGTGAAGCACCTTTCACAGTAGTATATACAGAACTAAATAGGGCTGAAGATGCATGTTAAATAATTAGATGTGTTTTGCTATAAGGATGCTGCTTTAATAGACACTCAATTTGCAATTTTTAAATGCAAACTCACTCAGGGAAAACCTTTTATATTTTTAATTATTAACCAACATCGGAGCTAATATCTCTTTAATATGAACTTTATTTGAGATTGTACCAGAAAATGTGATGACCCTTGTCAGAAAACTATATACAAAACTATTTTTTTAAAGAATGTTCTAAATCTCATCATACTTTTAGAATTCTTATCAATAAGTTATATCAATTATGCTACCTAAGAAAACAACGAACGGTGTTAAAAATATAATGTCTCACATCGAAATCCTAAAGATATCCAAACTAATTAATAAGATTCATGGGTCACTCTAATCATTGCTAATTGGTTTCGAGATGTAAACCCATGTTCTTTAACATGGTATGAGAGCTAGACTTTGGGTTTTATTTTTACTTTCACACGCAACTTGGCTCCTTCTTAGCCTATTTCAACAGGGCTCTTATCAATCGCCCATTTCAGTTCATGATATCTCTTCAACCGGAGTCACGTGTAAGGGGAAGTGTTAAGAATATAATATCCCACATTGAAATTCCAAAGATGTGAAGGTATGAGGGGGAGTGTTAAGAATATAATGTCCCACATCATTCCTTTTGAGTTGTTGTAGTGAAAAGCATTTTTCCCCACTTTTATCCTGTTTTCCAGTGCAAAAACTTGACTTTTCCTTTTACTAAGATTTTAAAAAAGGTATCTATTCGCTTGGGAATGTTAATTTGAAATAAAAAGATACCTATTCACTAAAGATATATCCATTAAATTTATATGGATATCCTTTTGTGAAGGGCTGTCTTTCTCAAAGGCATGACCATACAATTGATGTACCTATTTATTGAAAGTTGTCTTTCTAAAAGACATGATTTATCATTTGAGGTGTTTTAACATTATAAATAGGAGAGTTTAGAATTGTAAATGAATACAACTTTTGAGGTTAGATACTTTTGCTTTGGTTTTATGTTTCTATTGTTCTACACAAAAAGAAAAAAAAAAATTGTCCTCTAAACATTCTTTGAGAAAATTTCTTTATACTGCTGTAAAGAAATTCTTGTTGGCTTTGTTATTCTTGGAGGGAATTGCAACTAACCCAGCAGCAACATAGCGAGGGTAAATTTCTTCAAAGAAAGTGATTCATTCACATCAAAGGCATTGTATATCTTTGTTGTTACTATTTCTATAATCCATCTCACTTTTCCCCAACAAAGACAAAACGATGGGGAAGAGTGAGAATGTGCACGGGAAATGTTTGTTAAGGTTGATAAGGGCTGAAAAAGATTCGAGGCTAAACTTTTGATGATATGTTAATTGTTTTACTATTTTTTTGGGTCTTCTACGAAATATAAACGAAACTGCATGTATTTGACTTGGTTTGTTAGCTGAATTGAACATAATCTTGGATTAATTGTTAATATGGGGGAAGGGAAACCTTATCAAGCACAAAGCAGAAGTTCAAGGCGTATAATACACTAAATTAGTATTTATTTACCTGTTTTCAAGATTTGGTTGTACAGCAGCCCATAAAAGTGTTTAATGGTTTGATTATTAAGTTACTTTTCAGATTTCATTTTGGTTTTCGCAAACATGTTATCGATTTTTGTTTTACTCTTTGGGCTATATATTAGGCTGTTCTCTGTGCATGATTATTTTTTGATAAACTGTGCATGATTATTGGATTACATTAACGATTAATGAATCATTGCTCTCAGAGAAGAAGCATGTGGGTTCAAGATTGCAAAAATAACATTACGTTGCTGATTCAGTTTGCACTTTAAAAACTCCGGTGAAGAAAAAACAATTCAATGATATACAGTGTACATTTCTTCCAGAAGGAAAAAAGAAAGAATATACCGGGTCTTTAGAACATTTGTATTTTCTTTGTACGTAAGTTCTTATTTATTTGTTTAAAATAGTAAGAGCTGTTTGAAATTTTCCAGCATTTGTTTCCCATAGGTTATAGGAACGAGTTAAATATCCTGTCCTTTAAGGAATACTTGCTATAGTCACAATTAAAATTAGTTTTGCTTGCTTTGAATGACTAGCATCCATCTTTTTTCAAAATAGTAGCGTTGTTAAAATACTGCAGATAAATGATGTATGTTGAAAGTACAACTACATGCAAGTAATTGAACAAAGATAAAAATATTGAGCAACAACCAATTTGATATTTTGATTCAGAATGGTGAAACAATTAAGCACGAAGAAAACCATCAGCTGTAGAATCATTGCTGTCCTTGCAAATTCTTAAATAGAGCTGATAAACATTTCCATCTGTTGGTGGGTTGCTGATGTTCTTAGTTACAGCATCTAGTTTAAATACAGATGGTGACACTGAAGATGTACAAAAACAAAGACACTGAAGAGACACAAAAATAAAAAGCAGCACGCCCTTCTTGTTTACTGAGTATATGAATACTGAATTGCACGGCTAAAAGATCTCTGGTGTTTAATTTAGGGGAAAAAAATACTTCCGGTGAAAAGGCATGGAGGGAATGCTTTAATAACTGCTAGAACCGAGATAATCATCCACCAATTTTGCCAGTGAATTAACCAGATTGTCTGCTGCGTCTTGTGTGCTTAATTCAGCATATACTCTAACAACAACCTCTGTTCCAGAAGGCCTCATAAAGGATCTTCCATGGTGGTATTTTGCTGTAGGAAAATGTTGAAAATAAGCAACGTTTAGTTTACAACAGAGCAGAGAATCCATTACCAAATTAAGGATATAACAACCTCAAGTGCAAGCGCATTATTTTTAAGCATCAGTTTCAAATAGCCTAGATTTTATAATATGGGACAAGACACCAATTGAACTTAGGTCAAAACTGTCCCAAAAAAGAGGTGAATAGTCTCCATTTTCATTTCTACCACTTGCATTCACAGTAGTAGAGGCGGTCAGCAAGATGTGGAAAACAACCGAATACACCAATAATTGGAACCCCTCAGAGAGAGAGAGAGAGAGAGATGTTCCATGCCAATACTCTGAGAATGATTTTATTAATGTTTATATCAGATCCCAAGACTTTGAGAGAGATTATAAAATAGGATGGAGAATTTTTATATCAAACCAAAAGAATTACCTTTGTTAAGGAAAAAAAAAATTGTAAGTAGAGACATGGAACTCAAAGTGATTGTTTCCTTTCACAATTGCCCGTGGATGTAGTGACAACAATATCAATCAGTTATGTTGATCTTTGGCAGTGGTTGATAAAATCAATTCCAGACATTAAACTGAGTTACGAAAACTGTCTGGCTGCTAGTTAGTGGTGCTAGATGAAATTTATACCCCAGCAGGGCCGCAAAAGCACACATCACACCATCTGAACACTGCAAGCACATGAAGGACCAATTATGTGATTTAACGCAAATGGCACAAGAAAATAGAATTCTATTTAACTTCCCCTAATAAGCTGAAAATTTTGTTATCTTTCATTTCAGACAATTGCTCTAAGTTCCACATGCATACATGTGATTGGATTCAATATTATGCTTTAGAAAGAAATGAGTAAATTTCAAATAGTGAATCAATGTGCTAATAGCTCACCTCATTCCAACGTCTGTAGGAATCCACGTGACACAACCTTCTCTTTCTGCACATAATCAGCACCACACTTCCATGAAGTACAGTATACGAATTTCTATTTGCAAGCCACATAAGCATCACACTCAGATTTTCAAACTTTTCTCCATCCACACCATCAGCCCCATCCACAATTAATTTATATTTTGCACACTGTTCTACTTGCTTCGGGATCAAGTCCAGCAAGAACCTGGACAATTATATGGAAAAACCACAAATTTGTCTTTAGAAATTTATTTAAAAAGAAAAGTATCCTAGCTACATGCAACATTTGCTCGAAATACCCTAAAAGAACTTGAAAACTGGTCATGACCATGACATTCAGATGCTTCAATGCCTTCTTTTCTAGCACGAACCTCCGAATGCAGTTGAGGTGGTACCACGATTCACATGTCAATAGCAATGGCTCTGACAATTGGAGAAACCCCCTGATCAATGTCAGTCCATTGCACTATGCATCCATACTTGGAAAATAGACCGCAGATCCAAAAAGGAGTAGGCTCTTTTGCATTTATTGATATTCATATTAGGTGCCAAGACTTGTGATGAAAACGTTCCACAATACGATTGAAAAAGGATGCAAAAGAGAAAAGAACAGACAACAGATATTAAAAGAAATCCTAAAAGATCCATTAATGTTCGCTCAACAATTTCATTATTTAAGTTCAATCCAAACTTGATATAGAACCAGAAACTTGCGTTAGAAAGCAAATAACAACTCAAAACTCCTAATTCACCTCAACTGGTTCACCAAATATTTCAAAATTAGAAGCATTATATAAAATGTACAAGCTGAGCAAACAAGTTAATCAAAATTATTAACATAACAAAGTTTTCCTCTTTCGTGAATAGGGCTCGAAGATGTAGTCAGTACTCGATTGAATCCTTCAATATTCGTTTATCATGTAATTAACCTAAATTGGAATAATATTACATGTGTCAAGTTTACAAGCTAATTTGAGATTGACCTGATAAAATTTCATATGAGATTGGCTAGAACAATAAACAAGCCAAGTTCAAAAATAGATTTAAGCTAATTAAAAACCATGAGCAAGGTCACGTTCCAAATGCACAAATTACCAACATATTTCATATCTACCATATTCAATAATGCATACAGAAAAATAAAAAATAAAAAAAAAGGCACTACAGATCACCTGAAGTAGGCAAGTAAAATGGCAAAGTGCTCCCAATTTGAGTCAATACTCCTCCTCATTATAATATCATTTATTCTAGCAATGAAATATCCGATTCAAACCCCACTTTCTGTGTGAAAGCTTCACATCCAAAACCACAAAAATTCAAAAAAAAAAATTGTTAAAATTTTATCGAATTTGATGATAAATTTTTTGAAAAATGAAAAGTTACAGGTCGATAGCATGAGTCCCAAAGTTTCAAAGAAGCATCACCAAACAATTCTTTATAAATATCTCTGCCGCATGAATAAGATTGAATGTGTTCAAATTTCAAAGTAAATCAGAGTAAAAAAAGAAGCAGCAATTTGCGAGACAGAAATCTTACTCAATCAAATTTCAAATCTTCGTAATCAATTCTAATCTGAAGAATGTGGGAAATCTTCGATCGCTCACAATTGGGGACGTTTTGTTGTGCGAGCCTTTCCTTCAACTTGGGACAACTTTTAATCTCCAGCACTAATAATTTGAGCCTTCTCATGGATTGCTCGGATGGTAAGTACTCTAGCTCTTTAAAATTCTTTAGATGCAGAAATTGAAGAGATGCGAGCTTCTCCAACCAATCTGGTAATCGTTTTACTCCAAAATCATACAAATACATATATTCTAGAGCTGAGAGGTACTGAAGTTGATCAGGCAGAGAATCCCAGGATTCGAACCCCCACAATTGTAAATATCGAAGGGAAGACATGTTTTGGAAGGCATTGGAGAGGTATAGGGTTGAATGGTACTCTATACTATTTGACAAAGGACCCAGCCTTAAGTCCCCTAGTCTCATAAGAAAAGAGAGACCTTCAGGCATACGGCCGCCCCCGAACACCTTCAGGTAGTGGTTGATAATATCAACTTCAGACATTTAAACTGACCGACCAAATATTGCATGGTTGCTAGTTACTGGTACTAGACAAAGTTTATGACTCCGAGCAAGGCCACCAACACATACATCATGTGATCTCAACATTGCAAGCAGATAAAGGATTATCTGATTCAACATAAATGGCAAAGGAAAACAGGATTCTGCTTAACTTTCCCTAATAAGCTGGAATTCTTCAACTTAGACAATTGTTATAAGTTCCATATGTGCGCATAAAATTTGATTCAACACCATGCTTTACAAAGAAATGAGTAAAACTCAAATGGTAAACTAATGCGATGATAGCTCACCTCATTCCAAGTCAGCAAAATGAAATCCATGAAGACACAACCTTCTCTTTCTGCACATAATCAGCACCAACACCTTCATTAAGCATTGTATTACCAGAATTACGAACTTCTATTTGCAAGCCACATAGCATTCCCTTCAGATTTTCAAACTTTACATCACCTGCACCATCTGCCCCATCCATAGTTAATTTATAATTTGTAACAACTCTTCTACTTGCTTGGGATCAATTACATCAAGCACCTAGACAATTATACGGAAAAACCACACCCGTCTTTAGAAATTCAAGAAACCACACGTATGTCTTTACAAATTTAATTTAAACAGAAAAGTATCCCAGCTACAGGCAACATTTGCTTGAAATAACCAGAAAGTAACGTGAAAACTGATCATAACAGTGATATTCAGATGCTTCCATGCCTTCTTTTCCGGCATGAACCATCCAATGCAGTTGAGATGGTATTACAACTACCATGTCACTAGCAGTGGCTCTGACAATTGGAGCTACCCACCGATATGAATGTCAGTCCATTGCACCACGCATCCATACTTTTACTTGGAAAATAGAAAGCACATCCAAAAAGAAGTAGGTTCATTTGCATTTATCGATGTTTGTATTAGATGCCAATACTTGTAATACTCATGTTGCACGATACGATTGACAGGATGCGAAAGAGAAAAGAACAAACAACAGATATTAAAAGAAATCCTTAAAAATCCAACATTGCAGAAAATGAACAACTCATTCATTTTCACTTTCCATTAATGTTCTTCAACAATTCCATCATAAGTTTAAATCTCATAGCCTTATATAACACCACAAACTAGTTAGAGAGCAAACAACAGTAAAAATCTCCTAATTCACTGCAACAGATTCAACAAATATTTTGAGATTAGAAGCATTATATAAAACATACAAGCTGAAAAAACAAATTAATCAAAATTATTAAAACTAACAAACTTTTCCTCTCATGAAAGGGCTCAAGAAATACTCTATGTTCGATCGAGTTTCTTCAATACTCGTTTGTTAAGTAATTAACTTAAGCTCGAATAATATCTTATGCGTCAAGTTTACAAGCTAATTTGAAATCAACTTGATAAAAGCTTATATAAGATTGTTTAGAACAATAATCAAGCCAAGTTCAAGTATAGATTTAGGTTCATTAAAAACCATGAGCAAGTACCCCTTCTAAATGCACAAAGTACCAACATTTTTCATATTTACCATATTGAATAATGCATACAGAAAAAATAAAAAAGATAAAAGAAAAAGAATGGCACTAGAGTTCACCTCAAGTAGGGTAAGAGAATCAGGTGCATTTGCAAGTAAAATGACAAAGCGCTCCCAATCCTGAGTCAATACTCCAGCCTGATCATCAGATCTTTCACTCTATCAACGATGTATCTGCTCTAAACCCCCTTGTGCTGTACCAAAGCTTCACATCCAAAACCACAAAAATTTAAAAAAAAAAAAAATTTGTTGAAATTGTATCGAATTTGATGAGAAATTTTTTGAGAAAATGAAAGATCACCATAACGGCAGCATCAGTCCCAAAGTTTCAAAGAAGCATCCCAAACAATTCTTTATGAATATGTTTGCTGCATGAATAAGATTGAATATCTTAAAATTTCGAAGTAAACCAGAATAAAAGAAGCAGTAATTTACGAGACAGAAATCTTACTCAATCATGATTACCATGGTGTTATTTTGAAATTTTCTAATCAATTAGAATCCGAGGCTTACTGTATGAAAGCTTCATATCCAAAACGACAAAAATTTAAAAGAAAAAATTGTTGAAATCGTGTCAAATTTGATGATAAATTTTTTTAAAAAAATGAAAAAGTTACCAGACCGATAACATTAATCTCAAAGTTTCAAAGAAGCATCACCAAAAAAATTCTTTATAAATATCTCTGCTGACATGAAGTCATATTGAATATGTTCAAATTTCAAAGTAAATCAGAGTAAAAGAAGCAATAATTTGCGAGACAGAATCTTACTCAATCATGATTATCATGGTGTTATTTTGAAAGTTTCACCATCAATCATAATATCACGAATGTGGGAAATCTTCGATCGCTCGCAATTGGGGACGCTTTGTTGTGCGAGTCTTTCCTTCAACTTGGGACAACTTTGAATCCACAGCTCCTTTAATGATTTGAGCCTTCTCATGGATTGCTCGGATGGTAAGTACTCTAGCTCTTTAAAATCCTGTAGATACAGATATTCGAAGAGATGCGAGCTTCTCAAACCAATCTGGTAATCGTTTTACTCCAAAATCATACAAAGACAGATATTCTAGAGCTGAGAGGTACTGAAGTTGATCAGGCAGAGAATCCCAGGATTCGAACCCCCTACAAGTACTAAATTCGAAGGGAAGACATGTTTTGGAAGGCATTGGAGAGGTATAGGGTTGAATGGTACTCTGTACTATTTGAAAAAGGACCCAGCTCTAAGTGCCGTAGTCTCGTAAGAAAAGAGAGACCTTCAGGCATACTATAATTTTGGCAGCCCAGAAACTCCAAACGTGAGAGAGTAGTTAGATTTTGTAAATCTATTGGAAAAGATACGAGTTCGGGGCATCCAACATACAATCAAGGTCTCGAGAGAAGTTGTTGACTTTACTAACTCACTTGAGATATGGGTCAATGTATCACAACTGTCAATCCGTAAACTTCTAAGGGAAGCCAGACATTGGTGTCCATTGGGAATTTGAATTGATTGCAGCTTATTGCAATACCCTATATCCAATTCCTCAACCGAAGGAAGGACATCACGAGATTGGCCCAACGGTTCACAATTTTCAACTTCTAAATCTTGAGCCTCATCATCATCAGCTTTCCACATTTGTATCAATTCCTTACACCCTCTCAATTCTAGTGTTCTCAAATTTGGCATGTTAAATAGCATTGAGTCAGGAAGACTGACTAATCCGCCAACACTGTATAAACCGTAGGTAAGTAAGAGCACTAGTTTGACTGCAAATCTTCGCGAGTGTTGATGATTCTAGCATGACCTCATGGACATCCAACCTCTTAAGCCTTGGAACGGGATTGGGAAAACTAGCTAAGTTGCCACACGATTCAATAGTCAACTCCTCAAGGACAGGAAAGAAGACTACTCCAGTTGTGGGCATGTCATTTGCTTCCACCCACTCTATCAGCTCGGGCATACCTTTCAAGGAGAGAATTTTGAGTGCTGGAAAGATTCTTTTGACTAGTTGACCAGTACTGTCACTATGCTTGCTTGATCCACCACAATTATAAGCACTGAGAAAACAAGGGCATATGCATGTTACGTCATCAAGGATTAACCAACTCAAGCTTAAAGAGAAATGGCAAATGCCCAAGAGAAGGTAATTCTTTCAATTTGCAGTTCCTCAATTCCAACTTCATCAACCTATCAAGTTTTGTAATCCATGGCGAAAGGTGGCTGCCATGAAAATTTTTAATAACCAACCCTTTCAAATTTTTGTGAGGTTCTAAGCCTTCCAACACCTCTGTGTCCTGGTTGTCACCAGTTCGATCCTCCTTCCAAATAAATCTCAGCTCATCAAGGTTTGGACTTTTCACATAAATTTGCTTGCCGAGCTTCTTCTCTGCCATTCACTAGCTCGAGGTTGTATATTTTTAAGCTTCGTCTAAGGTATTTTAAATTTCTCAACTCCCCAAGCTTTTGACCCTTCTCCTGACTTACATTGAAGAAGGGTAAAAAGCGAAGAGAAGTTAAACATCCGAGCCCCAGGTGGCATATTACTTTCATCAGTTGAAGCAGAATAATCCAAATACCTTAAATTCACCAAATCTTTTAGAGTGTGTGGAAGCTTTGTTTCTCCAACTATTAGTGTCTGCAAATTGTAAAGCTTGCAAACAAAATCTGGAAGATCTTTCACACTAGGAGCTTGATAGGTCAAGGTACCTTAAATGAATTAACTTGGCAACTGAATTAGGAAGCGCCTCGACAGGTGACGAGCTTAATCTCAGAACTCGCAAACTTGTAGTATCTGATAAAATATCTTGAGCAATATGGCCATCTAAAAATAATGTTCTTACTAACCTTAATCTCTCGTTCATGTTGGATGCCATTTCTTTTCCACATTCGTCACCCAATGCAAGATAGCGAATAGAATCAGCATCATCTTCCTTTCTTTTGGAATCTTGCATATTGGCGATTTTAGATCCGGAGATAATCAGCGCCAGATCATGCACCAAATCATGCATTTTGCAGTCGAGAACATTACCATAATCATCTATCTCCTCCTCTTGCAATAAGCTATCTTGCAGTAAAATGTTGAAAAACATGTGCCCGACATCCTCCATTTCCATTTTTGTTCTTGGATTTGGGTGAAGAAATCCTTCAGCAATCCAAAGTTGAATTATATTGTCCCTTTTCATTACAGAATCTTTGGAAAAAATTGATAAATCTGCAAAGCATTTCTTGAGGGCTGGATGTGGAAGATGATCATAGCTCGACCTCAAAATATCCATGATACTATTTTCACCACCACCACTGGTCTGAAGCCCAGACCTTGAAATGGAAAGCCATTCATTTACTCCCTTGTTCCGTAACACGCCACCAAGTACGCTTGCTGCAAGTGGGAGACCTTGACATTTTTGTGCAATCTCCAGTCCTATAGCTTCCAATCCCAGCGACACTTCTCCATTATCAAATGCTTTCCTTTTTAGTATAAGCCAGCATTCATCATCGGATAATTTTTTCAGGAAAGGAGAAGAAGGTGAAGTTCCCATAGAGGAAACCACTTCTTGCTGACGAGTGGTCACAAGAATGCAATTTCCCATGGTTGTAGAAGATATATCTTTCAAAATGTTCAGAAAAGCATCCCACTCAGACTTATCCCATACATCATCCAGGACTAGTAGATATCTTTTATCTTTCAACTCTTTTCGAAGATGATTGACTATGGCTTGCGTGCTTTCTTCATTGGTGGTGGACATACCTAATGATTCTTGGATCAGCTGGAGAAGTCTATTGACTTCAATTTTGGAAATACATACCCAAATTGATTTTGCATAGTGTTGCCCAACTTTTGGATGACTGACAAGTCTTCGAGCCAAGGTAGTCTTCCCGATCCCTCCCATTCCAAATATGGGAATGACAGAGACAATTCTGTCTTTTTTGGCAATCAAATCTTCTACCATTTTTGATACCTCATCATTTCTTCCAATAAAGTCCGAAGTAACATCAAAGAAGGCAGTGTCTCTTTTTGTTGTGAATTTAATTTGACTGGTAGTTGAATCGACACCACCAGCAGACTCTGGCTGCAAGTTGAAGTCCTTCGATTCTTGAATAATTTCTGTTAAACTCAAAGTTCTCTTCTGAATTTTGTGTGCCATTTTAACTCGAAAAACAATGGGGTTGGAGCATGAAAAGAAGGCGGCAATTTTTCTATTCATTTGGTTTCCAATCTCCATCTTGTGGCGAAGACTTTCGTAGTTGAACTCATCAAAAACATCGTCTGCTTCAAAAGCCCAATTTTCAAGCTTCTTTAACCAAAGCTTCACGCGATCTTTTGTTTGTTGCTGCCTCTCAGCATCACGTAGTACAGCTTGGATTAATTCCAATTTTTTTCTCATATTAGACAAGTCGTTCTTGAGGCCAAGCACAAGGTTAACCTCTTTAGCAGCAAGGGATGTTGTCGTCTCCACTTGAAACTCAGTGATGGAACCAAGTACTATTTCTGCCATGAGCTCTTCCTTGAATACTGTGGAAACTTCAAACGGAGAGGGAGAGATATTTGAGCTAGGCTATGGAAAAGCAGGAACAAGAGATGGTTACAATGTGTGTCAAAGTGAGAAAGCAACAAATATGGAAGGAAATCGAAAAATAAGAAAAGATAATTTCGCAAGCACAAATGTAAATCTTTTAGGAATAGAAATTTTGTTGAATCTTTGTTAAGCTGATCGAGGAAGGGAGATTGGTAGATATGCTGCAAGAAGATGTGTGGCGAGAAAATTCATTAATTAGTTACATTATATAATGGTTCATATCAATAAAATGGCGTATTAATTACAGTAAGAATTTTGAAAAGAGTAAACATAATGAAAAGAACATAAATAATTACACGCCACCACAGAGTATGAAAAGAATACTGCAACTTGGGAATAAAGTAAAAGGTAGAACATCATTAAAAGGAATTGAGACAGAAAAAAGTTGTCTAAAGAAATATTATTATTCCCTGCTTTCTCCTGCAGGAAAGAAAAAGAATAATATCTGAACTAATTGAAACTCACACTAGGTGAGAGAATAGAAATAAAAATAAAGTATAATAATACTTATTAGTGTTAATAAGTAAGGAATAAAGCTATTGTGATTTCTGATAAGAAAAAAGAGGAAATTTTATAAGTGCGATGAAATTTAGGACTGTTTACAAGTTTTGGAATGGAATTTTGGTTCAGTGGTATAAGAAGTGTGAACTCAAGTTTTAGCTTGCATTTACATATTGTGAACTCAAATTGGATTAATTTCTTTTAAAAATTAATAAATCTTTATTGGAGCTTGCATTCAAAGGAATCGATCTCTTAAAATCTTACGTTTTTTGAAATCATAAGACATAATGATGCAACAAGTTTTCATCTAATACAACTAAAAACAAACTTAAAAACAATCATTTTTATCTTTAATACTTATAAGACTATACAACCTATGCATGAAAACACACGCAAAAAAAAAATATTTTTCTCCATTAAACTTTTCAAATTTTTTCAAATGGGTTTCAATTTGCTGCTTAAGTGTACAAATTGCTGCAGATTAAACCAAGCATCGAAATCTGCAATTAGACATTCCGTGATTTGCAAATGATTATGCAGGTATCTATGCAGTAAATTAACATGTGTGTTTTTTTGTTGTTGTTTTTTTTTTTTTTTGTTGGGGCAATTATGCTACTTAAGAAATCAATGAACAGAAAAAGTAATAAACAGGACTAGCAACAATATCACAAAATAAAAAAAAAAATGGGCTCAAAGTTTTTTTTTTTTTTAGCAAATATTTCCTTAAATTATGAGCAATGGACAGATTAGCCCTCCTTGGCCATGCAAGTTTCATTTTACTAAGCCCCTGTCCACAATAAAAAACTAAGCATGTACCTCTAGGACCTGGACCTTTTCTTGATATTATAGAAGCGGATGGATCAATAGAGTACTAATTTTCATCATTAATATGAGAAAAGATTGCAAAACTTATTTTTTTCTTTTCGCTTTGAGAAAGAGATCGCAAAACTTCACAGTCCATAATCTCGTGTCCGATCAATGGACTTGCTGATGTGTGTATTTTTCTTGTCAAGAGAATGAGTGATATATTTACTGTGGCTATCGACCGCTGTTGTTCATAACAGTCAGAAAAAAATTTCTGCGCATCTAATTTGACAATCTATATTTTCTTGGTGGTGCGAAAATCTCACCGTGTTATAGCTATTGATACTTAGAGTAATTAAACAAAAAGTAGAACAGCTTGCCCAAAAAAAAAAAAAAAAGGATAGAACAAATTAATTGGCTTTAATAAAAATAAAATGGTAGCAAAAAGATACTATAAATATGACTACGGAAGTCTCCATTCCAGGGACTGAATCGTATCAACCATTGGTGGAAATCATTAAACTCGGTTCCATCATATCATAGTTCATGTCAATAAAATGATAGCGTATTAATTAAAGTAGGACTTTGAAGGCAGTAAATATAAAGAAAAGAACAAAAATAATTACGCATGGCCCTATAGGACCAAAAAAAAAAAAAAACCATGCAATTTGAGGGAATAAAGCAAAAACAAAGAAAACTTATTCAACTTAATTAATGCTGACAAGTGATAGAAGTTAAACATTGTTCGAGATTCAAACAACTAATTCCCTGTTTCTTACCACATCAAAAGGAATGATGTCTGAAATAATTGTTAGAAAAGGTAAAAGCATAATAAAGATTGGTGTTAATAAGCTAGGAATAAAGTTGTCTTCATTGGTGTTAATAAGCAAGGACTAAAGTTGTCTTGGTTTCTGATCAGATAAAGAGTAATTCTAGAAGCATAATGGAATTTAGAATTTTTCTACAATGGGGTCTATTTGGAATGGGATTCTTGTTCAGTGATTTTTGGAATGAGATTCTTGTTCACTGATTTTCGCATTTATATAATATGTGCGGCTCAAATCAACATTAATATCTTTAAAAAATTAATAAATCTTAAGAGAGGAGAGAGAGAGGGAGGGGAGGGGGGGGGGGGGGGGGACATAAAAGACCACTCAATTATCATGATAGTTCACATTTGATCATCAAATTATTTCAGCTTTCAAATTACCCATACAACTAATAGAAGCGATTTCGTTTAGATCACTATGTCAATTTTAGTTGTTAACTCTATTTGTCTTCTGTCAAGTGTAGAAACAGCATGTCAAGCTAGGGAAGTATTCATCGAGCATTATTTTTTTCCTTTTCTCTATTTTCACTCCATTGTGCATCCTAGCTGTATGCAATCCACCAATATTGCTTTCCTTGTTTTCTTTGCTTTCTTTGCTTTAATTCTATTCGCAATTTGGGGTGTTTGGTTATGGAGAATTATGAGGTGGGGAATGGATATCAGTAGTAATAATACTCGTTATTAATATTTGAAAAATAACTATCACTATCTTTCAACGAAAATGAAAGTAATTAACTGTGTTTCTATAATTCCCTTTAAAATATTATTCTATCAAACTCTTAACCCTTTTGAAGGAGAATGATAAGCATTACATTATTAAACCAAATATGTTAAGAAGAATCGTCAGAACCCATAATCATATTAAGGTTAATGATATTCTAAGTAATGATAATTAATGAATTTAAACCAAACGTCTCCTAAGCATCATCCTGGCATATATTCGATTTAACTGGATACAAATTGTAAGAAACATAAGATTGAAGCTGGGATGACTTTCATCCCCATCCACCTTTCGGCCTGTTTCCTTTTCTTATCTTGCATCTCTCCAAATTTAACGCCATTTTGAAAATTTCAACTACAACCAAATATAGGAGTATTGTTACCACCATGACCCTGCTGCTGGTGGTGGTGCTAGACTGCTAGTTGAGGGAGGGGAAAAGAACATGAAAAGGAAATCAGACACAAAAAGAAAAGGAAATTAAGAAAATTTGGGATTTCTTGATAGGAAATAATTTATATGCTCCACGTTTTCATACATAAACTTGCCTCTTTGTTAATCTATTTTTTGGTGCCCTTAAACCTAAGTTCCTATATTCAAGGATAATTTAGATGATATATAAAATCTCGTAATTTAGAGGTATTTTGGTGTTTTCATCTAATAAAAGATAAGGAAGGGAATATATGCACTAAAAAGATTAGAGTATATAAATCATCAGCCGATAAAAGGGAATATATGCATTTATAGATTAAAATATATAAAACATCACCCTATTAATTTATCTATTTTTCAATTTAGATGAAATGACATAAATAACCTAAGCTTAACTGGATAGATGATTGCTAACTGCTAAAGTTCACGAAATGACCTTAGACAAAGCTTAAAAATGTATTTTTTAAATTTATCTATTTTTAATTATACCGTTTTTAATAGTTGAGCCATTGATTTAAAAGTTAAAATAGTGTACTAGCCAAATGTGGATTATCCCAATAGTCAAGTGACCTATAAGTTTTTTGTCCTAAATATAATACGAGTTCACTTTCCTCTATTTGTTAATAGCACCCATAATTTTTTGCATCACGTCAAAATATAATAATAACCTATTTTCCATTAGAGTTACAATTGCTGCATTTTTCTTTCATGTTGTAACTCAAACGAAAATAAGGATATCTTTCCTCTTCTTGCATGATTCAAAAAGTTAAAAAGAGTGCCATAAAAAAAATTGAAATGCCAATATGATCTCTCAATTCTATATCAAACATAGGCTTCATATCATAACATTCCAATTCTGTACACGAATTAGTCACCAAACCCGTATGTATGATTGCACGCACTTTTCTATTCATTTGTCTCTGTGTATCTGTATACACAGTGGTGGAACAACATTAGTGTGGGCAATTGTCCAAGAAGCGTGCATTTGAGTTTCAAATTATCCATCAAAACCACAACAAAAATAAACCTCAGTTGAGTTTTTTGCATTCATTTGCAATCTTATTACCACCTAAGTAGGAAAAACCATTCTTATGTACATCAAAAACAACTAAATTCGAGATAGAGATATTCATTATTTTATTTCCTTTGCTAAAAGACTGCATTGATAAAAAACACAAACAGCAAAAAGTTACTACTCTATTTATTGTGAAATACTTGGGTTATCAAGTGTGAGAACATGCTTTTTGTCAGTCTCGTATCGCGAGACATAACACCCGTCATGCCTTTGGTTAAGCTAAGACACAAGACTCATTGACCAAAGCAACTAGCATCCCATGCATCACATAGATAATTAAACAAAAATCAACCACAACTATCATATCATCCAACACAATAACCTTCAAGCCTTCAATTACAAGTCATGACACCCACTACAAGCACTAGAGTCTCAAACACATCGTGAAGTAACATAAACATAGTCTCCCTAATTCAAGCAATAGGGTCCCAATACATGTCACGACATATCATAACATGGTCATAACAAAGTAAATAAAGTCCACCACTAGGAATAACATCATTATCTCAACCATCTAGTTCCATGAGCTAGACCAATCCTTCTTCTCAAAATCATTAGTCACTGCATGTGAAAAGCAAAAGGCGAGTGACAAGTCCCATTTGATCTCGGATATCCGGTTGTTAACATGCCAGTTAATGCGTTCCAAAACCAACTTTTGGTCGATTGGTCTAGTCCAAGACAAATATCACATCACAATCATAACACCATTTAAGGAACTAGTCCTGTCAAAGTTACCTTACTCAAGAATTCCATCAATTTATTGTTCAAACATTTTATTTGCACCACATATATTCAATTCACAGTAAAGCAATAAAGTAACACACTCAATCAGTTTCATATGGCAAATAGAATTTCAAAGCATTTGGTTTATCAAATCTCATTTTCCAAAATTACAAAGGATACAAGATCCCATTACTTCGGGCCAAGCTACTACAAATAATCCGAAAGGAATTGGGCACCTTCTTCATCTAAAACATGCAATAAACACTCAATTATAAGCTAACTCTATCAAGTAATCTTAATACAAGCTTAACTCTAGGTCTTTAGGCTTTACATCCAAAATGGAATGAAACGGATAAGAAAATAGTGATCCGCAGGGTTGAGGCTGATGATCCATGTCCGTGAATCCCAAACAAGTCACTCGCGGATCGCAGGCAACATCTGCTCTGCAGGTGGACACTTTTTGGTCACAAGTGCAGCTGGCCTTTGCCGTACCCACAGCTCGCAGATAGAAGGTGAGCCAGGGGTAGGATGATTCCTAGCCTAGAGTCTTGCCCATGACTCGTAGGCAGAAAGTTGACACGGGTGAGGACCTACAACCCTGCCTGTGACTAAGTCTCCCAGCCCACGACTCTTACGCAAAAACCCCATTTTCTTGATGTTCAACACACCCAATTCATAAAACACCTTATATGCACTTTAGCCAAATTCAAACTTTCCAAATTGGTTGGAAAACCACACTTTATGCTAAATCATACATCATTAGCCATAATCCACCCATTAATCCCTCAATTACCCACTAATCAATAATCAACATAGAAGACCCACAATCAAACTTAAGCATAATCACTGCTATTAATATAATACATAGTCATTACATAGACAACCCCAAATCTTCCGTAACTATGCAATAATTACTCTTAATCACCATCATAAGGCAAAACCCACATAAATTATAATAGGGTCGAAGAAATTACCTTGGGTAGGATGTTGAGTTGAGGCCTCTAGGTCTCCCCTTCTTATAAGCCTTCTTCTTCTATTACTAGAGAGAGAAAGAGATATTATGAGAGCATTTGGCAGAGAGAGAAAGTATTAGAAGGCTAATGAAAGATGAAAAAAACCCTAAATCTTTAGACCCTACTACAATTATCACTCATTACAAACCAAACCCTTCCTTTATTGCATTTTACTTCTTCAACTCAAAAAGAGTCAAATTACCAAAAAGGCCCTACTAAGCTCTAGTATTATACTTTCTGCTTCAGCAACCATCTTGATATGCATTTTCTAATCCTGATGTTTCCATAATTAAGTTCACACAGTCAATGTCGTCTAAATGAGAGTGAAAAAGAGTAGCTCTCTGGAAACAAGCAGTAGGGGAAGGTGGGATGCAGCTAAGGAGAAGAAAACTTTGTGAAAGTTAGATGCTTTTCTACTTTACTATGCTTTTTTACTTTACTTCTTTTTACACCTCTTTCAACTAATTCAACAAAGCAAGAGTAAAGGTGCGATTGTCAAAAACAATGAGCAACAAACCTAGACAGCAATGAAAATTAGAGAAACAAATCTCTTTGTTGCAATTGGACGAATTCATCAGTTTCAACGATATAACTAGATTTGAATCCTCATTTTCCTTGCTTAGTTTCCAAGCTTCCAAGAAATTTAACCATGTAATGAAACATGAGTACTAACATTTATATTGAAGAAACAGGGAAAAGATACCAAGTAACGCAACAACTTTAATTTGCATGCTTACTTACTCAACAAGAGGGCTCCATGAAATAAACACTATAGATAATAAAATTAATGCAAATTCTAAAAAACAAGTTTTTTTTTTGTCTTTTTTCTTTTATTTATACACTTAGAGTGGATCCCTCATTAGATATGCTAACCACATAACCATAAACTTAAGAATTTCAGTCCCACAACTCGAGCATCCAGGCCTAGCACGTAACCAAAATCTCAATAAACAAGTCCACTTATTTGGGTTCTATTCTCGCTAGCTCAAAATAGATATCCCAAATTAGACTTAAATGCTCAGACTCAACTTATACATTAATCCATATTACTTCACTTTTTTGATGTGAGACGAAGTATTACATTCACCCCTTCTTATTAAGCTTTGTATCCTCAAAGTCAATTCATATCATATTTTGAACTGTCCACTCAGTTGTGTTGGATTCTATTCTAGTGGTGGCTCGTTCAAGCTCTAGAAGTAGCTCCCACCCTTAGATCGACATAACACTTAGCCCCATACAACACTTAGTTCATCCTCTTCCTTACATAGTCGTGACCTAATATCACTGGCTCATTCGCATCCTGTACAAATACCACACGAGGTTCACTTTGATACCATCTTGTCACACTTGAACCAACATGCCTAACGCACAAACATAGTCTCAGTAGCCAATTCTAACTATTTGGGTTCTATTCTCACCATCTTGTCACACTTGAATATTGGGTGTCAAACAAACAAAATAAATTCACCTACTCAATTAAAAATAAAATGAAGTGCAGTGATGAGTAAGGTCATATCTACAAGGACTAGTAGATCTATTTTCTTTAAAACTAAAAATTAAAGGAGGGGGATTTAACAAGAATTAATCTAAAGAAAACTCAATTTAAGAAATCTAATAATTAACTAATCAAAGGATTCAAATAAAGAAGTCTAATAATGCAAAATTAATTTAAACGAAATCAAATATTAACTAAGCTCTAGTCAAAGGAATAATCTTAACTCTGGTTCAATTTAACTAATCATCGATGCAATAATAAATTCCTACATTCATGAATAAATTGGATTATGGTTGTTAAGAAGCTCTAACAACCTGCTCTTCCTTACTGTGTCGGTAATCAAGGTAAGACCGTTAATTACTTCCCTAATCAAATAATAACCCTAGGTAAGACCTTAGGATTCAATTATTCAACAGCTTTGAATCTAGAAAAGCTACCAATTCTAACCAGCAAATACCTAAGAGGCTTTGTTCAAATTAGATTATTTATTCCCGTGATATAATCCTAAAAGTTTCTATTACAATTGAATTAATCACTTGCCACAAATACTAAAACTATCAAACAATTACGGATTTGACGTTTTAGATGGCTTTAGATTATCTAACAATTAAATAGTGGCCAATTATTTAATTGGCAAAAATAATCACACAAGAATGAACACAATCACTTGGAATTAAATAGAGAATAAATAAATACTCCAAAAATAGCAGAAAATAATTAAAAATAATTAGATCTCACAGTAATAGATGAACCAAGAGTTTTGATTATCCTTCAACTAGATAGAAGAGTCTAGCCACGAATCATGACTTCAAATCTCCAAAAATATTTAACAGAATTTTTGTTTGTAGAGAAAGAAAAAGAAAAACTAAAGAACTAATGAAAAACTCTAAACTAAGACCTCTAATTCTTCTCAAAACTGCGTGCGTTCCAGCCTTCTTCAAAATTCCTCCAGACGTTTTCTTTTCTCTTCTACATTCCTTTTCTTTTTTCCTTTCTTCCTTTTTGTTTCCTTTTCAAACTCATCTTCTTTCCTTTTGTCTTCATTCCTTCCCCAAGTCAAACTCTCTCCTTTAATTTTGGTTTCCAATTCTTTTCAATAAAGAATTTTGTACACTGAGATCCTTCATTATAAAGAAAGTGGGACCCTTCAAAATCAGCCTTGTTGAAAATTCACGTTCCAGAATTCTACACTGCAACACCAGTAGACCGTGGTCACGCTCTATCAGACATAGTCTTCTGGAATTTTGGCGAATTTAAAGTCTTTTTCTCCACAATCTCCTACTTAAGCCCAAATAACAAAAAGTGAATAAATGGAAATATTAAACACAATTCTTGACCAAAATAAGGAAAAATTAGATATAGTTCATATGACAATTTAGCACCCTAACATTGAGTGCTTAGACTCAACTTATACATTAATCCATGTTACTTCACTTTTCTGATATAAGACCAAGTATTACATTCACCCTTCTTAATTAAGCTTTGTATCCTCAAAGTCAATTCATATTATATTTCGAGCTATCCACTCAGTTGTGTTGGATTCTATTCTAGAGGTGGCTCATTCAGGCTCTAGAAGTAGCTCCCACCCTTAGATCAACATAACACTTAGCCCCGTACAACACTTACTTCATCTTCTTCCTTGCATAGTCATGGCCCAATATCATTGGCTCAGTCGCATCCTATACAAAAACCACACGAGGTTCACTTTGATACTATCTTGTCACACTTGAGCCAACAAGCCTAACGCATAACCACAGTCTCGATAGCAAAATCCAAACTGTTTGGGTTCTATCGTCGCCTGCTGAAAATTGATAGGAAAAATAGCAGACATGTAGGCTCAAATTAATAACCTTAATACACGACTACATAACAGTCAACAAGTAAAAAGGAAAATCGCATGCCATTTTTTCTTTTGTTATACAGTATACTTTTTTTTTTTTTGTTGTTTACTCTCCGGTGAAGATGTTGGAAATTTTGCTCTGGTTTACTGGTATGCTTTGAGGTGGTTGTTTGCTCTGTTTTTTGTCAATGCATAGGATTTGACTTTTTGGTTTTGGTGACTATTGATGTATGCAGTCTAAAGTTTATGGTTGTAGGCCTTCCTGGATTTTTGTTTGTTTTCATTTGTTGTTTGTAGATTGTTACAGCTGATTTTGTAGGTATGGGACCAAGTGGAGACCACCATGGTTTTTTATTTTCTCCATGTCCTGTGATATAAATTATTTGCAAGCTTTTCCCCACTTACCTATTTTTTTTGTCCTATCTACTTACATAAGTCTCAATTTCTAGGTCATTTTCATCTTTGTTTAAGGAAGATATTGGTAGTGTTCCCAACATAATTGGGTTTGGCAAGACATTGAAGCGTGTTCCTTTGTAATCGTATGCTTTAAATACTGAAAACAGAAAAGGAATTTTGAATTTGTGCCAAACCATATTTGTAGTGAATGAATACTTTTGTTATTAGTTCTTTGCTTTGTTTTGACTTGGTTATTTTAATTTGGTTCAAGTCATTTGAAGTTGGTAGAAGGAAGCTCTAATTTATGTGCCAATTTTTTTGAACATGGGGTTGTTTTGGTTCACACATTGCTTATGAGTAAAACGATTTTAGTGCCAAATTGCTGTGAATTATTTTAAGGAAAAATGTTGAAATGGGCAGTATATTTCTTTTATTTCAAGGTGATGCAGAAGCTCATTCGGTTCACGACCACTCTATTTACCATGAACAATGGTTGCTCAATTACCTATAGCACATACTAGCTCCAATTGGTGTCATATCTTGATAAGCAGCAATGGCATTTGCATCCCCCAAAACATCCTCCCCCGCCCCCCAAAAAAAACCAAAAAAGGGGACATGCAGTGATGCTATTGCTTTGTTTGTTTCCTTTTCACTAGTATTATGGCATTTTCTGGATGTCTCTTTTACTAGTTGGTGCTTGTTAAGGGTAAAGTTTGGCTCCAATTTCCATTTAGGTGTTAAAGGTATTAGAGCTATTGAATGGACTTTGATTCTTGAACTGGCTAATTGATTCTCCATCTCTTTTCATTTTCTATCCTTTCATCAATACTCATTGCATTGTTGTATTGTTGTATTGTTGTTTAATGACTTGTTCATTTTTTTCTCTCTTTTCATTCAGTTTGTTTTTTTTTTTCATAGACATTGAAGAACCGCATGTATTGAATATGAGCTGTCTTCTTTTGCCCTTCTTGTATTGTTTTTCATTGTTAATCGTATTAGGGGCGTTTTTGATACATTTGTCTATTTTTTATGTTAGGTGTCCACCTTACATAGCTTGGCTTCAAGAATTGTGTTCTTTTTCTTGACAACAAAAAGCCCCCAGGCTCTTTTATAGTTTTTAGCTCCTTATCTTCTCTACATGTTTCCCTTTTACCACCTCTGTTTCTTTATGAATTTTATCACTTCACTTTTCATATTAAACTTTTCAGTCATTTGGGATTATAGATTTTGCATGGATATCACTCCTATGTGATTGCTAAGAAGTCCTTGGATCCTTCATTTTTGTTCATAACTTGTGTTTCTTAACTTAGTTTTTCCTTTTTATGTTTTAGATACTGAGATCAACAAATAAACCTCAATAACAATAGAGTTCTGCCTCAAAATGCAAATAATGATGATTTTGATGGATTGACAACTGTAGGAGGTTAGTTAATTAATAATGTTATGATATATTGATCATTAGTTTTTTTTTTGAACTATTGCTAAAACATATCTTTTTTTGTCTATTAGTAACTTTTATCTGTATCTTGTCTTGGTAATTCTTCTTTGTCCTTTGTTCATAAATCTAGGTTGTTGCAGTAGTGATTTGATTTTTTTTTTGTACATATAGTATGTATCTTATGAAATACTTGTCCTTGACCTATATTAAATATATACTCATTCTTGACTTTTATTAAATTAAGCTATTTGTGATTTTTGCGAAAATAGTTGTTCTTACTTTTTTAATTGTATTTTCTTACAATTTCAATTTACATAGATTTTGAAATTATACAAATATGTCTTGCATATTATCTTTTACTGTATGCTAATGCATATTTATGAATCTTCATTATTTTCAAGATATAAATAATTAAGATTTTAAATGAGAACAGAAGAATTTTGTTGTTGGTGCTGGATTGTTCTATCTTGTTGTGAAAGACAATATTAAGGCATAATTTTTCAAAATTTCATTATCTTATGCTTTTAATAATGTAAATCTTGTGAAGATACAATTTTGTTGCGTCATATTTTTCATTATTGGGTTGTTATTAATATTTGTTTAGGATGATGTCACTCAACTATAGAGATAGTTGAATGAATTATGGCAATAGCTAATTTTATAATTATTGAGGTTTTGAAATATGTCTATTGAAATGACATAAAATTTGATATGTTAATTGTTGACACACAGAACATTTGTCTATAATTATCAATATATGAGATAACAGTTATTTTGTTTGTGTAACTGAGAACCTTGAATATACAAGAAATTTTAGTCAGGTTTTTAATAGATATTCATGTGAATTTATACTCTAATATAAAAGTTATTCTTATATAATATTTATATTATCAAGGTTATTTGTCATATTACTTACACAGTGATAATATCGTTGCAAAAAGTTTTTACTATTGATTTGAAAATGTTAATTGCAATGGATTCATAACTATGACTATAATTTTATTTTTTAAACTTGTCTCGAACTTGACAAATTTGTGGTAAAAAGTCAAAATGTATATAACACACTTTTTTTAGTCACACTACCGAAATTGTGACAAATTTGTGACAAAATTTTTTTGTCACAGTCAAAGGCTTGTGGCAATACTATTTGTAACGCCTGCATTGGCCACGCCTCTAAAACAGTAATTATTCTATGTCAAATATATATTGTCATTGTTTTTTAGCCTATTTGTCATTGTTCTGGATACGTTACAAAAGGTCTTTTTTTTTTACTAGTGCCCATACTTTTGCTCGTAGAATTCTTCAGCTTTGTTGAGAATCATTGTCATGTAATGATCAGCAAGCTGGTGATTTGAATTAGTTCCACCAAAGTATTGAGATGGTGAAGGACCTAAACATACTGTTCTCACATACCCTCAGCACTCGGATTCCATAACCTCCCTAAATATGAATTGTTTTATCTGTGTTGTATGTTCTAAGGTAGGAATGTGAGAAGCTTCTCTTTTATTTGACCCTTCAGACATTACAATCAATTATAAAAGTCATCTTGAAACACAGTTAATCAAAATAGAATAACAAAATCTCTTTTACTTACAATAACCATAGTAGCTTTATCATCCTTCAAAACACCATTAGGATCTATTCGTGTTTTGTCAAACTTGGTAGCAGTCAAATTGATGAGTTGCCAGATAATAGTGGTGATGGGTGGTGCGAAAGAGGAAGAGGAAAGAAAAATATTTGATTTTTGCCTTTTGTTAAACATATAAAGCAAAATGGGACAAAATAAAAAGTTTAAGAAGTGAAATGTCCCAAACTGAAGTTTGGGTATAAAATAAAAACTGATGTAAATTTTAAGGGTACAAAGTGAATTAACCCAAGTACAAAATATTAGAAAATTTTACCATTCGGTCATGGTATGGCACAGTTGGGAAAAGTACTAAAATACATCTAGTCTCTAAGATTCTGGACATGGTATGATATTGTTACGACATTGTAGAAGCCTAAATAATAATTCCACTGTTGACATAAATTCATAAATTAAAGTCCAAAGGTATAAAAGTTAGAAGTGAAAGAATGCTAGAGGCAATTTTTAATTTATGGTAGCTTTGGGTCAATTAATAACTAAGAGGCAATAAAGTCTTAATGAATTTATGATGAATTTTAAAGTTTATCTAACGAGTGCTTAGGACATTCTATTAATTGGGAGGAAGTGATGTTATTGCCAGAGCAACTTATATCCTGCCAAAGCAAATTTTATTAAATGGCAAAACTGCACTGTAGGAACTGAGTAGCCCATTTATTTTTTTGGGACTTTATTTCTCATTTTGTCTATTTTGTGTTTTTTTTTTTATCTTTTCCCTTTGTCGCCATCTTCCTATTCGATTGAGATGATGATTTCTTGTGCAATCTAAGAATTAATTGCCCCAATCCAGATCTTCTCTTCTCTCCTCTCCTCTCCCTACCTCTTCTACCGCCTCACTCACCGTCTTTCCGCATTTACTTCATCCCCTATTCCACCACTTATACCCCCTTCCCCTTATTCCCATACCTCCTTTTTTAAACCCTTCCTTTTTAGGGCTATCACAATGCTCAATATTCAAATAATTTGAGATCTTCAAATTTGTTCATAATTTCTAAATGTTTAAGCACCATACAACAATTTATTATATTTAAATTGGGATTTGAAATTTGTAATTTTGCATAATCGCATACGAACAGTATTATTATGTGAAAGGATTTTTTACCAATTTTTCTTCTACAATAAAAAACAAAGAAGCCTTTCTGACAATTTTATGTTTCTTAAAAAAAAAAAAACAGATTATTGAACTAAAATCCCAAAACCAAAGAAGATGGAGTAGTAGTTTAGGGGAGCAAGACAGAGAGAGGACCTGACGATAGTTAGAGAGGGAAGAATGCCTTTGTGATTGGGAAGGGAGAGATTTGGGGAGACTGTGGCAGCAAGAAGGGAATTGGGTGCGTGGACTGCACAAGTGACGTAACAGTGAAGAAGAGAAAGGCCAGACGGAGGAGCATGCTGTGGGGTCCAAGTGGGATAAGTTAAAAGTAATTAGTACAATCAACATGGGATATTTTTGTTAGTTAGAGCAAAATTGCTCTGGCAAGAAATAAACGAGCGAGTATTGCGTGCACCACGCGCGCCACATGGCGTGTCACGTGGTGCACTAGAACCAATCACACATCGCCAAATAATACAAGGTATGACCCACCATTGCCACATGGCGATAAATTATTGGTTCTAGTACACCACGTGGCAATGCACGTAGTGTATTGTATACTTTTCCGAAATAAACTGCTCTGACAACAACATCACCATTGGGAGGAGGTGTTGCTTTTGCAAAAAATGAAATAAAATAGAGGAAGTGACTAAATGCAAGGGGATAATAATTGTGAATGCATACATACATATGTGTGTGTATGTATATACATGTATATATATGTGTGGATGTATGTACACAGGTATGCATGTATGTATATATCTACATAAGTGTGTACACACACAGACACGTACACAACACACACACACACACGTATAGATACATATGTACATACATTGTACGTACACACACACTTGATTCATCCTGTATTGCCAATTAAAATATGTTTTTCCTTGCATGTGTGCTTCTTGTTTATCATGTTGCTGGTCTGGGCTATGTTCACGATTCAACCAAGTTGTTCAATAAATTGGAATAAACACTGAAATATCACACGATGTTTTGCATTATTTTCATGCGAAAACAGCTAAATTTTAGGTGAATGACTGTTAGGTTGGTCTAAACTGAACGGCTCGCCCGAATGCAACTTCTACAACTTTTGGCATCCTAAATGCTTTGGCTTTTGTAAACTACTACACTTAAAGGAAGCTTTAAATTATCCGTATCTACTGTCTGACATGTGTGGCTGCTAATGCACTTCTTTGATCCATTTACTCCATTTTTGGATCCAAGGTCATTTAATGCATAGATGTAAAAACAAATGGTTTTTTTTATTTAGTTGGTATATAACATACACTAATTAACTACACACAAATTATCATATAAATACACATATTGATATAAATCATCCCCTCTCTCCCACTTTTAGATATATATATTTTTTCATTTAACTAAGAGTGTCAATTAGGCCTTATGAGCCGGGTTTTAACAAGTTCAGGCTCAGCTCATATATTTAATCGGGTTATGAGATTCGGGCTATGAGCTTCGAGCTTATAAATATGAAGCTCATACTCGGCTCACAAAATATTCGGATTGTGAGCTTAAACTCACGAACTTATGAGCCTAAAACTATTGAAATATTCCTAAAATTCAATAAGCTCACAAAAATTATGAATGGAGACAAACTAATTAGCAAATTAATATTACTGTGTATAAGCACAATTCTTTAGTGTAAAATTATTTTTGAAAAGCTATAGCAAAAATTTTTTGAAGTGATTAAGTGAAAAATGACTATCTCAAAATGTGTACTAACAGGTATTCAAGTAAAAAATTCACAAAATACATCTGCAAGATATTACTACTAAGCATAAATAGCTCATTTACATATTGATGTACGTATTTAACTAAAAAGCAAACGAAAATTTTATGGCACAAAAAAAGTATTATCTTCTACATTACTTCATCAAATAAGTTAAGTGCATTACATCTATAGTACAAAAGCTTCATTCACACTAATTCATTAAGCTTATAAACACCTAAAGAATACTATGATATACAACAATCTATAATATAGTATAATATACAATATAGTGTGTGTGTGTATATGTATATATATATGTATGTATGTATGCATAGTGTGTACATATATATGTATATGTGTATATGTCTACATGTATATATGTATGAGTGTGTGTGTGTGTCTATAACTATATATATATATATATATATATATATATATATATATATATATTATGAGCCGAGCTTATAACGGGCTTGAGCCTTGTGAGGCTCAAGCTCGGCTTAAAAATATTTCGAGCCTAATATTTCGGCTCAAGCTCGGCTTAGCTCAATATATGATGAAATTCATGACCTTTTTTTGGACTGAACGAGCCGAGCTCGGGCCGACTCGACCTTATTGACAGTCCTAAATTTAACTAGCACTTTTTCAAGTCACCAACACCTGATTACGGCCCATCTATTCAACACCCACAAAGGCCGTGCGTGAATGGCATCCATCTTGACAATTGAAGACCAGGGTGGATCTGTGTTTGAGGCCCATAATAGGACAGTACTAAATTCTGCAACCCAAATGTTTGGGCACAAGGATATGAGGCCCCCAAACTGCCAGCTGAGATCCAAATTATCCAATGGCGTTACATAACACATCTGTGTTGCTTACTTAGATTAATCTTTCATAAAACAGGTTTTTCAAGCATAATTCTATACTATTGCTCTTGCCACGCTCCTATGGTGTGTTTGTTTTTCAAAATATTTGAAATATGTTCTTTATTGAAGATTTTCTAAATTTTTTTACCTGGGTAAAATTTATCGATCTTTAAAAATCAATCCGTTTGGATTTTTTTAAAAAAAAATATTATTGAACACAAGAATGATTTAGCACTCTTTAAATTGTAATGTATACAAAATTAAAAAATAAAAAATCATTAGGTGTTTGTGAAGATTTTGCGCTTTACCAACCTAGACCACAGATCATTCTGAAACTTGGAACAAAATCAGGATCGTGGGATGCTAAATACAAAAATAAGTAAATAAGTAAATGAACAAAGAAACAGGGTTAAATATATTCTGAAAATTTCTTTAGATATTTTCTTTTGAAAAAATGAGTGTTTTCATGCACCAATATAGAGAAATTACTAAAATATGAGAGTAGATAACTAAGCTTCCTCAATGCTGTGTTTTATGCGCAACCATTTGATGAAACAACAAATAAAAAAAATATAAATTTTATACATATAATTTAATTTTAATTTCAAAATGTTAAAAGTTGCATTTCAAATCGACACTCATCCAAGTTTCATATGACATCATGCAATTGCAAATTCGTTAAGGGCCTGATGATTTCTAATAACACAAGTTACATAACAAGCCAAATGCCACTCAATTAATGGCCTTTGCTCGGCAATGTTCAGTCGTTCACCAAATTATCATCTACTTGTGGAACACAAATTCCACTAACAGGCAAGAATACAATTTAGTGATAAAACACACAATATCCTTTAGCTATGGCCAGCCATGAAATCAAAGTTGTGAGAAATAGGAGCTGGGTGGCTGCACTTTTTCCCATAGAAAACTCCTTTTTTTTTTGTTTTTTTTTTTTTTGTTTGGGGGGGGGGGGGTTCTACATTCAAATTCTTTTATGAATTTATTTTAAAGATATAGTTACTTAACAGATAAATAAAGGAGTAAATTTTAAAATCTTGAATGCTACGGGCCCTATAGCGGTTATGATAATGTATTTAGTCAAGGCAATAGACGATAATAACCACCTAACTAGTGATTAGTAAGTGACAAACTTGATCATAAAAGTTCCAACACCAACAGTCACCAGGATATGCAATTTGTGAAGCAAATTTTGCCAAGACTTCATTAATTAGCCACTAATGAATAAAACAAAAACCTTGGACTTAATAACGAAATGTATTCTATTTTACTGCGTGTTGTGTGTGTGTGCATGTTTGATGTTTGTACCTTCGAAAACCACGAGGCTCGTCTCTTGGTTAACCTATGGTCCACCTTTAGACTTGAGCGGTAAAAAACAAGACACTAGGCTGTTTGAATCAAAGAATATTTGAGCAGCCAACAACAATAAAAAATAGTACAATGATTGTTGTAACAAAAAATATGATCAAGATCCAGATAAGTAAAAGCATCACAATGATTGTTAGCTTGCTAGATTGTGCTTGTTACAGATTTCTTTAAAAAAAAAAAAAGTGTTGCTTTCATACATTTTTACGATTAACTCAATTGCCATATTAGTAAAGCACCTTCACAGTAGTATATACAGAATTAAAAAGGGTTGAAGATGCATGTTCATTGACTGGATGTGTTTTGTCAAAAGGATGCTGCTTTAACAGACTATGGTTTAATTCCATTGCCATTTTTCTGAAACATCTTTGTAATTGTGTTGCATTAGCAGTCAATCTTTAATGTGCCCATGAAATAAGTTAAATAATTGGATTCTGTGTTTCCAAAGAAATCAATAGGATTTTACAAAAAAAAAACAAAAAACAAAAATCAATAAGAATATTGCTAGAAGATTTTTTTTTTTTAAACTTAATTCAGTATGGCAACTAAGGAAATAGGAGAAACACGTCTCTCTCTCTCTCTCTCTCTCTCTCTCTCTCTCTCTCTCTCTCTCTCTCTCTCTCTCTCTCTCTCTCTCTCTCTCTCTCTCTCTCTCAGACACACAGAACTTAATTAAGAATGGCAACTAAAGAAATGAATTATTACATTGTACGAATTTCACTTTACACCCTTGTTTGCCCCTTGATGTTCTTCCACGTACGACAATAATGGACACGACCATTGCAATTTGCTCTTCAATATCCGCATTTGCCTTTTCGAACTCGTTCTCGAAAAAATGCTTTTATTTTGACCATACTCACTTAGAGCAATGAAATTGAGCTAAAATTGGATTTGAGTGCACAATAAAATTTTTAGAAAACGTTTGAATTATCAAAGTAGTAAGAACTTTTAGGTGGAATAATTCTACTCTACATCCTCAAAATATCAGAATTTTGACACTCTTCCTGTTAAACCTAATCTCAGAATTTATAATTATACGTTTTCAGAAACTTTAATTCATCAACTAAACGCTAATCTCAGATGAAGACAGCACACTCAAGCATCATGTCAGTCCTGAAAGATGAGTTTAATTTTAGATGTTAATCTCATTAGATTTGAACGAGTATATAACTACTTTGGAAGTGCCAAGTTCGAATTAATACTTGCTTAGAGACAATTGATAATCAACCATGCACTGATGTAGCTAGTGAAGCACTAGCCTTTTCAATCAACTGCATTTAGGACTAGCCTTTATAACAGTCAAATATATCTATACTTTTGAAGGTGCAAGAATTAATCCTTCGTAAGACCTCAACATGTATTGTTAGAGTAGGCATAAGGCTCCTCGCATCGTATTAATTGAGAGAAAAAGTAGTGATCATAATCGCGTCACTGATAAAAGATACGTTTCTAAAAAAATTGGTAAAATTCATTTATAACTTATCCTTTTTTTTTTTTTTTTTTGGGCCCCGGGGGGGGGGGGGGGGGGGGGGGTGAAGTTAAGTGACCGGACTTCAACACAATATTGGTCTTGACTGAGTGGGATGATTTAGTCATTTGGTCCTCATGGTCCTGACTAAAAGAGCTGGCTAATTTTCACTTCGCTAGGTAGAGAGCCCGTTTGATCCGGGTATTCTCTAAGATCTATGCTTTTAATGTACAACACATGCTACGTCCATTGTGTTTAGTTGTGGAAGCTCAAAGTGACTAAATAAATGACCCAATACCACATCAAAAGGCCAACATTTAAGCCCAAAAATTTCATTTTCTATATTCATAGTATCAATAACATGTCTATGTTGTCTTTTTCAATGAACTTGAGATTTATAAATGCATGCAAGAATAGTTAATGGAGTAGATATACATCAGGAAGCTATTATTGCATTTCTTTCCCTCAACAAGATAGTATTAAATGCTTAGTCTAGATAAAGAAATCAGTTGCCAATCAATTTTACAGTGCCCGAACATAATCAATTTACAGTATCTAAGAATTAGAACGGCACAAAGTTGGTCAAATTGGATGATTAAGATTAGTTTTCACAGTACTATGCTTGAAAGTTAATGCAGATGATCAAATTGATTAAGTGCTATGAAATATATTTAATTTCGGAGGGAGATAACAGTTGTAGAAGTTGGCTGCGGAAAGCATATATTGGTTCCTCAACAGTAAGCAATCAGTTGCCTACCTGCTAGGCTGCTGTATTGGTGTTCTAATGCTATAATTGGTATAATTTCCATTGCTACTTAAGGCTGTATTGTGATTGTTTGTATATGCCCTTCCATTTTTAGGGCCTAAAAGCCAGAATCGCCGGATCTGGTCTACCAAACTTACGCATTAATTACAATTGATCGTAGAATTAAATCACAGCCTTAGACATTCATATTCTGAAATAAGGGTGAGCAAAATTTCGATTTTCTGATTTTTCTGTATTCGATTTCAATTCGGTAATTTGAAATTGAAAAAATTGAAAAACGGAAAAATCAACTTCACAATAAATGAATTCAAATCGAATTCAGTTTGGGCATTTTTTATTTCAGAATTACTATCATCACAATGCGTTAATTTTAGAGGAATTACCGCTACTGCTATACTTCATGGATTGACGGTCTTTCAGGCTAACAAAAAGTGAAGTTGCCCTTTTTTTTTATGTTTTTCTCAATTCGGATTTTCCGAATTCAAATCCAAATTTCCAACCAAATTGAAATCCAATTCAAATTGGACGGATTGTGCTGAGATAAATTTTTGAATTATCTGATTTCATAGTTCTGAATTTTCAAATTCGATTCCGATTCTCACCCCTATTATCTTTTTTCTTTTTTCTTTTTTAAACAAGCATTAATTGTGAGACTCCACTTACTTTCTTGGTGACTCGAACCCGAAACCCCTATTCTCAAATGAAGTACTCCTCAAGGAATCGCTGCCATAAAAATTCACAATTTTAGGCTTGGGGACAAACATGGTTGGCTTACAAAATGTTTTGACTCGTTGTCCCGAAAAGTGTTCTATCTATCCCGCCTTTGTACAGTTGTTACGCGTATGAATTCGTGGTTGAGTTTACCAAAATAACCTATAAGGTTTGTAAATTTTTCAAAAATAATATGAATTAATAAACACCATAGTTGTATAAAAATAGGACAAATGGGACAAAGGCAGCCTTCGGGACAATGATCAAAAGCACTTACAAAAGGATAGAGTTTACTACTTATACAATTTAATTAATAATTTACACAATAATAGAAAATATTTAAGCTAATTACTATATAACTAACATTTCAAAAAGATTACATTTTAAAAAAAATTCAAAAAACATGGTTTTGTTAATTACTGTAGAATTTGCTCACTCGTTACATAATCTACGACAACTGTTCTGAATTCATGATTTAACAATTAATGAGATCCGTATGTGTTAGACATTTTTCACATTTACAGCATGAGCGAACCAGAAATGCCTAAAAACTTTGACGGGAAAAGAAATATTGCCATCTAACTTTAGGCCTCTATTATGATTAAAAAGCTAAGGATATTATTTTTCCTTAATTTTTTAGAATATGAGGGTGAGAAAAGGAAGAATAGGGAAAGAGAGACAGAATAAATTAATGATAAGAATAAAACCTCATTCTAAAACGACAAATATAATCCCTTAGCCATATGGTTATGTTCAATCCTCAGTCTATGAAGATTACTAAGTAACAATATACTGAATCCATGCTCAAAAAAAAAAAAAAAAAAAATCACGGTCTCTGCATACATGTGAATTTAAGGGCAAAATAATAAATTTTTACAACAAAATGGATAATATTTACTGACAGATTTACTCCCTCTCTTTTTTTTTTCTGTACTTTTTCGACACCGGAGCATTTTCCGAAGTCAAACGTGGAATGTTGGTGTTGTGACAATAATTGAAACTTATAGAAAACCAAAATGTCCAAACAAAATAATTGTCTGCCTGATGATGGCTCCTCTTCTTAGCTTCTCTTGTTGAACCAATTTGAACTGGAAGCTGACAAGTAAATGAACCAAAACAATGACAGCATGACCATCTGTCTAGAGAGTGATTAATTATTTCAGTACAGAGAGTTCTTTTGGCCATTTTCAACACATAAATAGTACATTCTTATCTCTGCCAAGTTCAAAATGATTAGATTAACGTGGGATGTTCTCGTCCATGTAGTGAAATGGAGTTTTTCGCTGTTCTACGGAAGAAGATTTTTCCTCCCGTTTCTTTCACTCCATTTCCTCTGCAGAAACTAGAAAGAGTCGATCAAATGTAAGAAGTTTTTTCTTTATTTTTTTCCTTTTATCCCCCTCTGTTTTGGCTTTCTCTTTATTTTGGGCTACCGGCTACTGGTGTAATAATAGGAAATTGGAATGCTTTTAAGATGATCCTGAAGAAAAGAATGAATAATAATACGTATAGCGAATTATAGGAATCCCAGTCTTTTATCAAATAAGTAATGGAAAAACATTGAAATTGAAGAAGAGAGAATTTTCCTTGTGACCACGTTATCAAAGAAGAAGGAGTAGGGGTTTTTAAAAAAAAATAGTAAGTTTTTTTTTAAATTTAAAAAATCTTTTAATAACTAATCAATTTTTTCAGAAAACTTACAATTTTTCGCTGAATTAAGTAACGTACATGCGCTTACCACCATCCAAATCTCCAAAATGCACTTGTAAAAATAAATGTTTATAATATCTTATTCCCACAACATGTAAAAAGGTAAGACTTGAAAATGTACTTAACAGCTCTCAACGCTCTTTGATTTGGGACCATTTCTTACAAAGTGTAATTTGCCAACGTTCAAATCATTTCTATGTGATATGGGAGAGACTGATAAATGCAATACTTATTGTGTTCCCTTGTTGCTTCGTTTCTGGGGTAGCCCTTTTGATTCAATGAAATCCTGCTCGTTTGATGCACTATAATGGACTATCTCGACCATACATATACACTGCATAATTTAAGTTAGATATTAGTACATTAAACCTTTAATATCAATGAGCTAGATAATAGTGACAACAGATTAAGACAATCAATTATGCGAGATTTTAGTTATGTGTGTCAATTTTTTTTTTTTTACCAATTCTAAATTAATCTATTACACACGTAACTCGTAAATGTACAATGACAAACCTCAACTCTTAGAGTGTATAAGCAAGAATGTGACTAAATTCTATTACTTCATCAGCCTTGTTTATTAGGCCACTACAATAAAAATACGCTATGTAACTTTCTTTTTCATTTGCTTTTACTCAA